>JARQOC010001262.1:0-45300 GCA_033576535.1 Allobates femoralis
AATATTTTATTTATTTGTTTTATTTTATTAGAATTAGTTAAAGGGAACCTGTCACCTAATCTATGGCCCCTAAACTATCACTACCTGCCCCTACAGACCCTAACTAGCTCCCTAACCATCCCTGCCTGACCTAATATGGCTATATAGAAGGTGAATAAAACACTTTATAAACTTACAATTTCTCCGTCTGTGGGCGTTCCTGTCGGCTCTTGTCTGCAGGGCGGGGTCCCCAGAGTCGCGCTCCCCCCGCCTCGCTCCCTTCTAGGGATGAGCGAGTCCTAAATTACTCGGAATCGCTAGACCCGCACGAGTCCGAGCCCAGGACTCGCTACTCGCTGCGAGTCTAGCGAGTCCAATGTTAATGAATAGGGAACCGAGTAATAACGAATAATGCTATTTCCAAATCGCTGATGTGTCTCTGAAAGTGTGCGAGTCCAAACTCGCAGGTTTTTCTCTTATTTGGAGCCGATGATGGGAGGGGGAAGCGATTCTCGGGCACACACCATGCTGTAAAAGCAAACAGGAAACGACTCGCTCTGAGAGACGCACACACAGAGCAATCCATTCCCCAGAGCTATCATGGCCGGCCGTGTCACTGTGCAGACGCTGCGATTGATTCCTCTGGTGGAGGCTCGGCCACTGCTATGGCTCCCAACAGACCCTGACTATGGGGATAACATCATGAGGACTACTGCCTGGAGAGAGATCGCCCAAGTGATGTTCCCTGCGTTCCATCTGAGTGGCCATGATGAACAGAGCAATATGAGTAAGTTAAATGAGTTCACCTGTAATATATTGGATTTACTGTATATATACTCGTGTATAAGCCGACCTGTGTATAAGCCGACCCCCCTATTTTTGCCCCCAAAAACTGTGAAAACATATTGACCGCCATCCTCGTATACAGCGGCTATCACTGGTAGACAGCCCCCCAGCAGAGTATACAGCTCCCCCTGCAGAGTATACATGCCCCCATATTATGGTATACAGGCAGGGGCACGGGTCATGCGGCTGCAGGAGCATGAAGCACCGCATGACCCCGAAGCAGCAGCCGGAACCGCAAGCTCCTGGCCGCGCGATGACGTCATCAGCGCGCGGCTGCGGCCGGGAGTGAGCGGCTGTGAGGAGCGCGAGGCTGCGGCTGGGAGCGAGCCCTAGGAGACTGCGGGAGCTGCGGTGACTGTGAGGCGGCCGCCAGTCATCACCCCCCCCCACCCCCGTCCTCACCTGTGTCGGACCGGTGAGGGAGGGCTGGCACCCAAACTGTAGGGTGCCAGTCGGTCCCTGTATACAGGGCCCTCAGTGGGTCTACAGCCCCCCCAGCAGTGGGTATAGAGGGCCCCCAGCAGTGAGTATACAGGGCCCCCAGCAGTGGGTATACAGGGCCCTCGTGGGTATACAGGCCCCCATAGCAGGGTATACAGGACCCTCAATGTGTTATCATGCGCCGTCGCATAGTTGCCTATATTTGGATGGGGTCACAACACTACACTTAGTTTAAGGGCTGGTGCTCCTGGCTCTTACGGCCAGGGGGTTGGGTGTATATTAATACCACTAATGAGCAGAGTCTGGTGCCCGCACTATTACCTTCTCGATGCGTCGACATGTGTCCTGCCTCATTTGTGATAGTGTCCACGTGAGCTCAATGTCCGTAATGCTGTTGATGATGTTCCACACTGTCGTGTCACTGTGACTTGTATACACATTACACACACAACATGAATAAAATGTTATTGTTGATTTGTACCCATACTTTTGGTGTTTCAAATATTACACATGTCTAAACCCGGTTTGAAATCATTTCACAGTTGACCATCTTCAAAAACGTTGGAGGAGCTGCCGCGATCAACATCGCAAACAATATCGACAGATCGCAGAGGGGGACCCGGTAGCAGCTCCAGAGCTGATCTACAAACATTACGACCGGCTGTCCTTCCTTGGACAGGTGGCCCGTATGCCAAGGTATGTGTCTGCAGCACTGTTGTCTACTATTATTATTATTTATTTATATAGCGCCATTAGGTTCCATGGCACTTTACATGAGGATAATGGTTAACTACAAAAAACAGTAAAGGAAGACAATCAGGTTGTACAGGTACAAGAGGAGAGGACCCTGTCCACGAGGGCACACAGTGTACGTATGAAGCTCTATAATGAGTGTGCTGGTTTACATACCCACACTGGGGTTTGTTTGTGCCATGGTGCAACAGATTTCTATTACCTTTGGCAATTATCCAGGACATACACATTTATAGTCACATTCTGACGTTGGGACAAATAAGCAGGGTGGGCAGACAAAATGTTCCGTGACCTCACAATTAGCTATTATTGTTGGCATGTTTGTGGAACAAAGCCATGTTCTTCCCTGCAATGGTCTCTAAGGTGTGTGGCCTTGTCTGGTTTGCCTGTCGTAAGCATCATTTGTATGTGTTCTGTGAGGTAGCAACCGGGGAACCCGCTTGCAAAACGACAAGAACACGTGTTTATAAGGTTAAGCAATGTCTACCCGTTTATTTTCACATATTAATCACATAACCCGGGTAGCATGTTTGACACATATCACATTGATTAACAACACTTTACATAAATACACCATACATTTACATTTAACATCACATAACACTTATATTGCACATAACGTTTTATAGTAACCCGGGACCTGTAACCATCTCTGTCCCCATTGGAGCTCTACTAACAGCTCCCATGGTGGCTACGGCCTCCGGCCTACTTACACTATACATAAGTTACAGTACGATGATGACCCTTCCGGGTTCATAACAGGGATTGGCAAATCCTAGTAACCCGTGGGCTGCGGCCTCCCACCTAACCACGCGTTACCCAATACGGGAGCCCTTCTAACCCCTGCTTCTGACCTTCGTTACATACGCCTCAACGGGCCCTGTGGGTCCCAATGGCGGTACCTGCCGCCTGGCTTTAGTCACCCCAGCATGATGATATACATTCACCCGTAGTCAGGAATCTTGCCTGACCGGGACCTTACACACCGTATGTGATCCATCATTCAAACGTCCATGGATCACACACTTGCTAACAGCCCACATCCATGGACTGTGGCCCCTCCATGGCCCATTACAGGGATTTGCAAACCATAGTACACGGGAACCACATCCGATACCTACTAGGAGCCCTATTACCCCTGTCTCTGGCACCACAGGCACACCCACACCATTTCAGGTCGTGGTTGAGGGATCAGGTACCCTCTGCATGCAGCAGGGCAAGCCTCCCTCTCGTCCCAAGGACGGAACGCCTCCAACATCATCCATACCAGCTGGGTCACTGTCTCTCCACATGATTATACATGGGTCTTACATAGGTCATCATCTCTCATTCAGGGCCATTACCTAAGCCCTCATACACATAGTTAAACACATTGTTTCATCAGGTCCTTTAACTGAGCACTCTGACTCGGACCTAAAGGCGGTCTATGCCCGCCTGGCACACTACATACAATTGCCTCCAAGGGCTACATACATTCCGGTTCATCAGGACCTTTAACGGACTCCACTGAGTCGGTCCCAAGGGCGGTCTATACTCGCCTAACATGATTTACGCACACAAGGTGCACAGTTCACACTATCGCTCGGGAACTGCTTTCTTACCGGGCACGGATCCGGGTCTCGCTACCTGTGTCACAGGTTCCACCAGGCATCCCCACAGGCTCCTTTCCCGGGCGTGTTTCACCCCACGCCCGGACCAGTATCCACCTGGTTCAGCCACGGCTTCCCCCTCCAGGTGCGGACACGACCCCGGACCTCGGCACCGGCATGGAGCTAGCATGCCCCCATCATGTACTCAGAGCCTCTACACTGCTCTGCACTTGGCTGGTCTCAGCTTCCATCTGAATCAATCTCAGCTTCCAGAATCAATCTCTCAATCACTCAGGTGGCCGGCTCTTATCGTGCCAGCCACTCCCACATGGACACACCCCCTCAGCTGCTGTTAATCAGCCTGTCACACAGCTCAGGTTAACTCCCTGTGTTCCGGGTTGTCAGCACTCACTCGTTACATCCTATTCCTCATGGACTCCTCGATCTCATCCCACTCTCACTGCCGCTCATTAGGCTCATGAAACCGCATTGTGTTCAGGTTGGTTCACACAGTATTATCATCACAGGAAAACCGGCCTGTGTGCACAGGATCATCCTCTGATCCTACATGTGACGTACCCCGGCCATGCGGATCATGCCGGCGGTGCCTCACAGTTCCTAATGGCCTCCCTCCACTTGCATAAGGGCCACATACATCCCTACACGTTTAATTGTGGGTGTTTTTAGGGTAAATAACGTTGTAAGGATATACCCCTTTTGCACTAAAATGTTTCTACACCATCACAAATTGTTGACACAGTCATACACATTAGAGGACATACTCTGTATCACTACAAATATGTGTGGTTCAGTTTTCCCATGGGTATATTTGGTCCTGCAAGGTGATGGTGTACATATTAGGGCCCACATGTGAATTTAATAGTTTTGTTTTAACTGATGGCCACATTAAGAATCCTCTTAAAAACATAGTGTATTAATGCTGTATAAAATCAAAGTTAAAGGGGCCATATTTTCAGTGCAACAGGCTTTTATGTCCAAGGTACTTTAGGGAACAAGAAGTTTGCCCTTGCTGTTCCCGGCTTTGTGTTCGGCCCCGTTGGAATAATTGTAAAACTGTTCATCTGGGAATACCACCTTGTTTGGCAACAACGATGTGTGACCTGCTGATCAAAAACAACCCCATACTGTATGTCCATTACAGTCATTTCAAAATCCAAGCCATATGTTTTGTGGGTTTTATTTACCGAGACATTCCTGATTAGCATACATGGCAGCAACAAGGAGTGTAGGGCACTAACGCCGAATGCTCATGTGTCACCTATGCTGCATGACTACATTTCCTGTCTTGCTCACCTGCCCTATAGATCTGGGTTATGTGCATTGAGACCAAGGCTGCCCACACTGCGTCTTTTTGTGTCCATCTGATGGCAAACAACCCTGAAGAATGTGTTTGCCTCAAAGTGTCAGGCTATAGCTTTGTCCACATAAAGTTACAACAAAAAATAAATGCTATACTTGTGGCCACTAATGTGTCTTCAAGTGCCTAAATAGCTGTCCTGCCTAAGGCAGGGCACAGTGTAAATGGGCAGAAAATGCTTAAATTTCAAATGGAATGTCAAAAAATCGAGTACCAACACTACCCACACATAGAATATTGGTTGAGCCATGAGCAAAAATGTCCTAATTTATTGGCTGCAATTAAATGTTAAGGTCAACAATGAAAACACAGAATACACAGATATGGGAGCCAGGACGAGGGTTGAGAAAGAAGTGGATGGAGATAGTGGCTGAATAGTCATTATTATATATATTGTATTATATTAAATATTATATTATATATATATATTGTATACGTTTGAACCCCTTCACTGGTTTACATAGATGATATAACCTAAAAGTTTGGTAAATAAAGTATGTCAAGTTAACTGTGAAGTCAGGGGGACTTATTTTCATGTGAACCATTGGTGTTATTGATCGTTTAGATTAGATGGGATGGGGGGGTGGGGGTTAATAAGGGGGGAAAAATTATGTATTATTAGGGAATTAGCAAACAAAGTGATGTATTCATTTATGTTATGTACAGTTAGTTATTCTTTAATAATAATAAAAAATTTCTGATTCTGAATACACTGATACACAGAGTCAAAAAAGTGTGCAACTTAATGTTTGACCTATGTTTTTGTTTCCAAATGCAATGCATTCACCAAACTTTTTTGGCCTTTACCCACAGAGAGGTTCACTACCGCAGGCGACGTGGTAACCGTCCACCACCACTACAGCTGCCTCAACAGGCGATGGAGGCCCCTGAAGCCCCTTTAGTGGAGGAGCAAGGCCAAGCTGGTGGAATACCACCACCACCACCGCCGCCGCCACCAGCACCAACACCACCACCACCGCCGCCACCAGCACCAGCACCACCACCACCGCCGCCACCAGCACCAGCAACACCACCACCGCCGCCACACAGCACCAACACCACCACCGCCGCCACCAGCACCAACCCCAGCTTTGGGGCATGTCCGGCCGCAAGAGGAGGAACCTGGATGCCCACCTCACAGCAGCCATGGTCTGATCCCGGGGTCACCTAATCGACGGCGTGCACAAAGTAATGCTGACTTTGCCCACAGTCTGATACCATTCCTGGATGTAATTCCATTTCACAGGCTACTGCGGGCAAGGTCAGCATTACAGATTGTGCTTGACGCCAGTCGCCCACCAAACCACCCAGGTGAGGTTTTCAATTTTTTGGAGGGGTGGCAAATCAGACACTCCAACCTCCAAGACAGGCCCACACCCCGGGACAGCCATGTGCCACCCCAGAGGCCTGTACCTCCCTTTCCACACTGGCCACCTAACAGGGACCTACCATTTTTCCCCACACCTGCCCAGAGGATCCACCCTCAAGGGTTGCCGGAGGCCATTCATGGGGCCCTTGACCTCTTGCAGGACCAGGGTGATGGTGTCACTTTAGTGGCAAGGCCGGAGGATGCGGCAACCTACCAGCAGCTGTAGACCCCTTATTTTTTTGTTTTTTATTTTTTGTTCATGTGCCTAGCACAATTTCGTTATGTTATTATTTCTTATATTTTCCTACTGTTTAAAAAGTTGTACCAAAAAAAAAAAAAAAATAATTCTGACATCTTTACCATTATGGCGGAATAATACCGAGTTTACAAAAACTGCCTTGTGTCTGTCTTTTTTCAGGGAATGGATGTGTAGGTTGTTTAGTGGGTGGGCTTAAAGTCATCATCATTATAATTATTATTTATTTATATAGCACCGATAGGTTCCATGGCGCTTTACATGAGGATAAGGTACACAAGGAGAAGTACAATAAACATAGACAATAAGGTCATAGAGGTACAACAGTAGAGGACCCTGTACGCGTGGGCTCACATTCAACGAGGGGTGGGTGGGGATACAATAGGGTGGGGAAGGTGTCGGTCGTGGGGCGTGTAGCGGGTGTCATGGCAGGTTGTAGGCCTGTCGGAAGAGGTGAGTCTTTAGGTGTTTCTTGAAGGTTCCCAGGGTAGGCGAGTGAGTGATGAGGTGGGGCAGCGAGTTACAGAGCATGGTTGATGCCCGGGAGAAATCCTGTATGCGGTTGTGGGAAGATGAGATGAGGGGGGAGTGTCGGAGAAGTTCTTGGGATGAACGCAGGTAGCGTGAGGGATGGTATCGGGAGATCATGTCGGAGATGTATGGTGGGGATAGGTTGTGTAAGGCTTTGAATGTCATGATCAGTGTTTTAAAGTGATCTCTCTGTGGGGCGGGGACCCAGTGAAGGGCTTGGCAGAGGGTGTAGACAGGTGAGTAGCGTGAGGACAGATGGATTAGTCGGGCAGCAGAGTTTAGTATAGATTGGAGAGGTGCAAGAGAGTTGGCAGGGAGGCCTGTGCGAAGGAGGTTCCAGTAGTCAAGGCGGGAGATGATGAGGGCATTAATGAGTGTTTTAGCTGTGTCAGGGTTGAGTAACGAGCATATTCTTGAAATATTTTTGAGTTGGAGTGACAGGGACTTGGTTAGGAACTAGAGGTGGGGCTTGAAGGAGAGGGATGAGTCAAGGATTACCCCGAGACATTTGGCGTGGAGGACAGGGGAGAGAGAGCATCATTAGCAAGTACTTTACGGACCGCATGGAGCATGAAGTCACCTTGGTTACTAAGTGTAAAATCATGACTCCACATAGAAATGTTGCTGACAAATAAACAGTGCCTGTGTTTGGGGGGGTTACTTAATGCCTCGCTATGGCAACAAGACTAGGAACACACATGTGAGAGGCTGGGACATCTACCTGCTACACATCGCGTCTACGCGTTTTCTACAGAGCGTACAGTGGGACCTTTCTCCAGGCTCCAGCAGGATGATAGTCCAAGCAATGCCCACGATGCAAGCATAGGCTTGTTGCCTAAAAAAATTAGCTCAAGGGGCTTCATATACATTTTTTTCAGAAAGCAGGGTGCTTGGACCATACAATAGAATTGCTTGTACTAGGAGCATAGTACATGCAATGCCCACGATGGAGGCATAGGCTTGGTGCCTTGAAAAATTTGCCCAAGGGGCAGTTTGCCCTTTTGGGTATAAATGCAGGCCTAAGGACCATGATCAGCTTGTTAGCCATGGTGGCTCAAAAGATTTGCCCAAGGGGCTGTTTTGCATTTTGGGTATAAATGCAGGCCTAAGGGCCATGATCAGCTTGTTAGCCATGGTGGCTCAAAACATTTGCCCAAGGGTCTGTTTGGCAATTTGGGTATAAGTGCAGGCCTAAGGGCCATGATAAGCCTCTTAGGCTGGGTGTTTCCAAAAATTAGCCCAAGGGGCTGTTTTGCATTTTGGGTATAAATGCAGGCCTAAGGGCCATGATCAGCTTGTTAGCCAGGGTGGCTCAAAAAATTAGCCCAAGGGGCTGTTTGGCATTTTTAGTGTAAATGCAGGCCTAAGGGCCATGATCAGCTTGTTAGCCAGGGTGGCTCAAAAAATTAGCCCAAGGGGCTGTTTGGCATTTTTAGTGTAAATGCAGGCCTAAGGGCCATGATCAGCTTGTTAGCCAGGGTGGCTCAAAAAATTAGCCCAAGGGGCTTTTAAATGTTTGCTAACAGAAAATAAAGGTTGATTCCTTGTGAAAAGGTGTTGTGATGGTTAATGAAACCGAAGTTAAGGTGTAGTGTTGGTTTAAGATGAAGCAGCCTCATTACCAGGTTGCAGGAACATGGTTACGCAAATCGTTACTGGTCTTGTACATACTGCTTGTACCAAAAAGACACAATATAATACAATGATTAATTATATCATATTGATGTTGAACGTGGCACTTCAGCTCTGAGTACTGTCGTCTTCAGGGCTCAAGAAGTCTTGTGAAATCCAGTTCCTATTAAACTTAATTAGAGTAAGCCTGTCTGCATTCTCGGGAGTAAGACGTGTCCTGGTATCAGTTATGATACCCCCAGCGGCACTGAAAACCCGCTCTGATGTCACACTAGCTGCAGGGCATGCCAGCACCTCCAAGGCATACAACGAGAGCTCTGTCCAAGTGTGGAGCTTGGAGACCCAGTAATTAAACGGGACTGCGGCATCAGTCAGGAAGCAGGTACTGTCACTTAAGTATTCTTGTACCATGTTGGTAAGTTTCTGTCTCCGAGAGATGGTTACTGGAGCAACATGGCGCTGCAGGTTCGATGGCTTATTGAACATAGCCCACTTTGCTGACATCTTTCCAGCATCTCTTCTGGACAGCGTGGATGATTGTGCCCCGACCAAAGGCTGCTGTTGCACAGAGTTGCTAACCATGGGCAGAGTGTTGTCTGACGGTGATATTCGAAGCATAATATCCACAAGAACCCTCTTGAAATAGTCAATTGTCAAGCCACGTGGTGACTGAAACAGCAGCGAGGTGAATTTATCTTTATAACGTGGGTCCAGAAAGGTGGCCAACCAGTAGAGGTCGTTGTGCAATATGTTAACCACTCGTGGGTCTTCTAGCAGACAAGTCAACATGAAGTGAGCCATGTGTCCTAAGCTGCATAGAGTCATGTCTTCAGTGTCCTCAGAACGATGTTCAATACCCATTGTATCCGCAAAGTCTGTCTCCGCCTCCTCCTCTCCAGGCCACCCATGGTGGACAGACACAAAGCTGGGGTTGTGAGTACCATCTGGGTTGACATCGGCACCAACAAAAAATAAATCCTCTTCATCGTCTTGCTCCTGTTCCTCCTCAGGAGCCATTGTTGCCTGGTCATACTGGCTTTGCTGGCTAGGTACTGCGCTGTTTAAATCTGGCTCCATAGCCATCTGCTGGGCTCTCAATGCTTCATTTTTCTGATTAATGAGGGATTCTTTCAGCAGACACAGCATGGGTACAGTGACACTGATGATGGACTGATCACCGCTCACCAGTTTTGTGCAGTAGTCAAAATTATCAAGAACCTCAGATGTGTCAGCGATCCACACCCACTCCATTGTACTAATATGTCGTGGCTGACTGCCGGTCTGACGGGCATGTTGCAACTGATACTCGGATATTGCCCTCTGCTGCTCATTGATCCTCGATAACATATGGAATGTAGAGTTCCATCGTGTCGGCATGTCACAAATGAGTCTGTGGTTGGGCAAATTCAATTGCTTTTGAAGCAATGAAAGTTTTCCAACCGCTGTTGACGAATGACGAAAATGTGCACAAACTCGACGCACCTTCTCCAGTAGGTCAGATAGCTCTGGGTATGTACGCAGGAATTTCTGCACTACTAGATTCAGCACGTGAACCATGCAAGGCACGTGAACAAGGTTTCCGAGCTTTAGTGCAGCCACTAGGTTACGACCATTGTCGCTCACCACGAGACCGGTCTGGAGTTGGAGTGGGGATAGCCACTCATCTGTCTGTTGCTTCAGACCTTTCAACAGCTCTACTGCAGTGTGCGGTGTGTGACCTAAACAGATCAGCTTCAGCAGAGCCTGTTGGCGTCTTGCTGAAGCACTGCAGCAAACCTCCCAACTTGGCCGTGATGTTGAGGCAATTGAGGATTGGTCGAGGAAGCGGAAGATGGGTAGTGGACATATAGGATGATGCAGAGACCCTGAATGAGGTTGTGCCAGCTATCCGTGGCGTGGGTAGGATGTTTGATGTAACACTAACATCGTTTGGCACACTCTCCACAACGTTGATCCAATGCGCGGTGAGCGAGATGTACCGGCCCTGTCCTGAACTGCTTGTCCACGTGTCCGTAGTAAGGTGTACTTTCCCGGTTACAGCGTTGGTGAGGGCACGCTTGAGGTTGTTAATGACATGCTCATGTAACGCGGGGACGGCACAACGTGAAAAGTAGTGGCGGCTTGGAACCGAGTAGCGTGGTACTGCCACAGCCAAAAGCTCACGGAAAGAGTCTGTACCCACAAGCCTAAACGGCAACATCTCGACTGCTAACAACTTAGCTATCTGGGCATTTATTTTTTTGGCTAATGGGTGGGAAGAGTGGTATTTCTGCTTCCTTTCGTACAGCTGTGTCACTGATAACTGTAAGGATGTTGCTGACCGAGAACTGTCTGCACTCGTGTTCAGTCTCTCTGCAACCGCTGCTTGTGATGAGTACATATCAGCTGGACCAGCTTCAGCAACACTTGATTGTGACGGACGTATCTGAGTTACCGTCGCAGTCTTTGGGTCAGATGACACTGTTGTGGAAGGCTGCACTTTTGACCACTGAATAGGGTGCTGACCAGCCATGTGCTTCCGCATACTGCTGGTGCTCTGGTTTCCTTTCCCGTGGCCTCTGCTTAGCCTTGCATGGCAGATGGTACAGATGACCACATTTTCTTGAGAAGGCCCATCTTTAAAAAATTTCCACACAGTGGCTGACCGACCTCTAGGCTTGACTGTACTCCCTGAGGGATTACTGAGGCCCACATTTGAGACATTTTGTCCAACAGTTGACAAATTTTGAGCCACAGTGGACACATTTTGGGCAACAGTGGTGACTCTTTCAGTTCTGGTGGGAGGAGTAGGCCTTGGTGCCTTTGTTGGTGGGACATACACACTTTCTTCCTCCGTGCTGCTCTGCTGGCTCTGCATCGCAACATTCCACGTGGGATCAGTTGTCTCATCATCAACCCCTTCCTCTTCTAAATCTTCCCGATAACAAGATAGATTTTGCTCCCCAGATGACAAGTGTGTCACTGTCTCATCATCATCATCCTCCAACTCCTGAGACGGTCTAAGACTTTGCTGAAAGACACGTTCATGTGGCCGGGGTGTCTCTAAAACTTGTCCATGATTGGACAATTCTTCGTCAAGTATCTCATCTACTACGGAGTCTGGCAAACCGGATTCATGTAAAGGATTATATGTACCAAATAAGTCATCTGAGTGACCCATGTCTGTGTCAACATTTTCATGGGGCTGCTGTTGGTCTGAGGAACTGTGAAGAGGTTGTGGATTAGATGACCCAGCATGGTATGTACCAACAGTAGACACAGTGCTCAAGGAACCTTGAGTGCTGCAAGAACCTGTTGTTGAGGTCTTGTCTGCCAGCCAAGACGTTAGATGCTGTTCGTCTTCCGGCCTCAATACTCGTTTACTTTCCTGACGGGGAAAGTTAGACAGGAGGAACGATCGATCAATCCTCGTCTGTCTGCCCGAACTGGTGGATAGTTGGCCACGACTACCAATGCCTGTACCTCTTCCCTGTCCCTTAGCAAGACTTTTTTTGGGATTTGGTTTTTTGTGTGACATTTTATAATTTCTGGTGGCTTTCTGGGGGCTTGTAAAACAAGTAGCAGGTACTATTTCGTGAAAGGTACACACTAGAGGCTAAGATATTTTAAGACAGATGGAAGGTACCGTGCGAGCTGCAGGCAGGACACCGTACAGCAACGCACTGGCACAGGAAAAAATTGTTTAGTACGCAGAACCAGGCACTGTTAGGCTGCGGTGCTGGCTGCGTGCAAGTTTACAAGTACCGTGCGAGCTGCAGGCAGGACACCGTACAGCAACGCACTGGCACAGGAAAAAATTGTTTAGTAGGCACAACCAGGCACTGTTAGGCTGCGGTGCTGGCTGCGTGCAAGTTTACAAGTACTGTGCGAGCTGCAGGCAGGACACCGTACAGCAACGCACTGGCACAGGAAAAAATTGTTTAGTACGCACAACCAGGCACTGTTAGGCTGCGGTGCTGGCTGCGTGCAAGTTTACAAGTACCGTGCGAGCTGCAGGCAGGACACCGTACAGCAACGCACTGGCACAGGAAAAAATTGTTTAGTACGCACAACCAGGCACTGTTAGGCTGCGGTGCTGGCTGCGTGCAAGTTTACAAGTACCGTGCGAGCTGCAGGCAGGACACCGTACAGCAACGCACTGGCACAGGAAAAAATTGTTTAGTACGCACAACCAGGCACTGTTAGGCTGCGGTGCTGGCTGCGTGCAAGTTTACAAGTACCGTGCGAGCTGCAGGCAGGACACCGTACAGCAACGCACTGGCACAGGAAAAAATTGTTTAGTACGCAGAACCAGGCACTGTTAGGCTGCGGTGCTGGCTGCGTGCAAGTTTACAAGTACCGTGCGAGCTGCAGGCAGGACACCGTACAGCAACGCACTGGCACAGGAAAAAATTGTTTAGTACGCAAAACCAGGCACACTTAGGCTGCGGTGCTGGCTGCGTGCAAGTTTACAAGTACCGTGCGAGCTGCAGGCAGGACACCGTACAGCAACGCACTGGCACAGGAAAAAATTGTTTAGTAGCACAACCAGGCACTGTTAGGCTGCGGTGCTGGCTGCGTGCAAGTTTACAAGTACTGTGCGAGCTGCAGGCAGGACACCGTACAGCAACGCACTGGCACAGGAAAAAATTGTTTAGTACGCAGAACCAGGCACTGTTAGGCTGCGGTGCTGGCTGCGTGCAAGTTTACAAGTACCGTGCGAGCTGCAGGCAGGACACCGTACAGCAACGCACTGGCACAGGAAAAAATTGTTTAGTACGCACAACCAGGCACTGTTAGGCTGCGGTGCTGGCTGCGTGCAAGTTTACAAGTACCGTGCGAGCTGCAGGCAGGACACCGTACAGCAACGCACTGGCACAGGAAAAAATTGTTTAGTACGCACAACCAGGCACACTTAGGCTGCGGTGCTGGCTGCGTGCAAGTTTACAAGTACCGTGCGAGCTGCAGGCAGGACACCGTACAGCAACGCACTGGCACAGGAAAAAATTGTTTAGTACGCAGAACCAGGCACTGTTAGGCTGCGGTGCTGGCTGCGTGCAAGTTTACAAGTACCGTGCGAGCTGCAGGCAGGACACCGTACAGCAACGCACTGGCACAGGAAAAAATTGTTTAGTACGCACAACCAGGCACACTTAGGCTGCGGTGCTGGCTGCGTGCAAGTTTACAAGTACCGTGCGAGCTGCAGGCAGGACACCGTACAGCAACGCACTGGCACAGGAAAAAATTGTTTAGTACGCAGAACCAGGCACTGTTAGGCTGCGGTGCTGGCTGCGTGCAAGTTTACAAGTACCGTGCGAGCTGCAGGCAGGACACCGTACAGCAACGCACTGGCACAGGAAAAAATTGTTTAGTACGCAGAACCAGGCACTGTTAGGCTGCGGTGCTGGCTGCGTGCAAGTTTACAAGTACCATGCGAGCTGCAGGCAGGACACCGTACAGCAACGCACTGGCACAGGAAAAAATTGTTTAGTACGCACAACCAGGCACACTTAGGCTGCGGTGCTGGCTGCGTGCAAGTTTACAAGTACCGTGCGAGCTGCAGGCAGGACACCGTACAGCAACGCACTGGCACAGGAAAAAATTGTTTAGTACGCACAACCAGGCACTGTTAGGCTGCGGTGCTGGCTGCGTGCAAGTTTACAAGTACCGTGCGAGCTGCAGGCAGGACACCGTACAGCAACGCACTGGCACAGGAAAAAATTGTTTAGTACGCAGAACCAGGCACTGTTAGGCTGCGGTGCTGGCTGCGTGCAAGTTTACAAGTACCGTGCGAGCTGCAGGCAGGACACCGTACAGCAACGCACTGGCACAGGAAAAAATTGTTTAGTACGCAGAACCAGGCACTGTTAGGCTGCGGTGCTGGCTGCGTGCAAGTTTACAAGTACCGTGCGAGCTGCAGGCAGGACACCGTACAGCAACGCACTGGCACAGGAAAAAATTGTTTAGTACGCAGAACCAGGCACTGTTAGGCTGCGGTGCTGGCTGCGTGCAAGTTTACAAGTACCGTGCGAGCTGCAGGCAGGACACCGTACAGCAACGCACTGGCACAGGAAAAAATTGTTTAGTACGCAGAACCAGGCACTGTTAGGCTGCGGTGCTGGCTGCGTGCAAGTTTACAAGTACCGTGCGAGCTGCAGGCAGGACACCGTACAGCAACGCACTGGCACAGGAAATTTTTTGTGGAAAAATGGCACCAAAATTATTTGGTAGACTAGTGCCAAAAATAAGAAAAAGCTTAGGATTACAGCTCTGCGGAAAGCTGGGTGAACTAAGCTATGAGGATGGTGCTGGATTCACTGTAAGGCTGCTCCTATCTCCCTTCCTTACAGTCCTGTACAGCAATCCTCCGTCCTGGTAGTTCTGAAAAGAACTTTTGGGTTATGTGTGAGGAATCTTGACTCCTACACTCCGTCCTGTTAGTTCTGAAAAGAACTTTTGGGTTATATGTGACTCCTACACTGCCTAACTGTCCCTAGATCTGCTCCAAGTCTCCCTGCACTAGGTCAGCTCTTCTCAGCAATGTGCCCAAAATGGCGGGGGCAAGCCTTATATACTGCCTTGCCTGTCATAGATGACATAGGCATCACGATGGACAGCAGCCAATCATAGTCCTGACACAACCAAAGCTGCTATGGCATTACTGACTATGATTGGCTATCTTCACAAGTTTTCTGACCTAACACGCAATGCTGACTAGTAACATAAAAGATTCTGGATTCGCGAGTCCCGAATAGAGAATACAGGACTCGGAATCGCAGACTCGCTAGGATTCGGACTCGTAGACTCGCTCAGACTCGCTGCTGTTTGGGGAGATTCAAGCTATATAGCGATGTGATAGAGCGAGTCTAGCGAGTCTAGCGAGTGAGATAAAGTAAACTCTGACAAAACTAAGATTGCCATTGACTTGCATTGGACTCGTTACTGAGCGAGTATTCGCTAAAAGACTCGCCGATTACCGAGTCCAGCGAGTCCCTTAAGAATCGCCGAGTAACGAGTCCTAGCGAGTAGACTCGCTCATCCCTACTCCCTTCCTAATGCCCTAATGGGCGGCATTGTGGATTTGAAGAGCGGGGAAGCCCAGTGGAATCATCCCGCCCCGCTCTTCATGACGCGTCGGCCGGAGACCGCGTCATTTCCGGGTCCGCGCATGCGTAGTGCGCCCGGTGAAGCCGAGTCCCGGCGTCGCTAGGCAACGATCGGCGTCTTCGGAAGGTGAGTATCGGCGGCCCCCTCCCTCCCAAACCAGCACATATATATGTGTGTGTAATCCACATGTACATATGGATTACACACACACATATATACATTCACTTTGATTAGGCACATTTCATATGTGCATCTATATATATATATATATATATATATATATATATGCGCATATATATAGTTAGATTGTGTGTGTGTGTGTGTGTGTATACATACGTCTGTGTGTGTGTGCGTGTGTATACATACGTGTGTGTGTGTGTGCATGTGTGTGTATACTTACGTGTGTGTGCATGTGTGTGTATACTTACGTGTGTGTGTGCATGTGTATACATACGTGTGTGTGTGTGCATGTGTGTGTATACTTACGTGTGTGTGTGTGTGCGTGTGTATACATACGTGTGTGTGTGTGTATACTTACGTGTGTGTGTGCATGTGTGTGTATACTTACGTGTGTGTGTGTGTGCGTGTGTATACATACGTGTGTGTGTGTGCATGTGTATACTTACGTGTGTGTGTGTGTGCGTGTGTATACATACGTGTGTGTGTGTGCATGTGTGTGTATACATACGTGTGTGCATGTGTATACTTACGTGTGTGTGTGTGCATGTGTGTGTATACATACGTGTGTGTGTGCATGTGTATACTTACGTGTGTGTGTGCATGTGTATACTTACGTGTGTGTGTGCATGTGTATACTTACGTGTGTGTGTGCATGTGTGTGTATACATACTTGTGTGTGTGTGTGTATACACACGTGTGTGTGTGTGCATGTGTGTGTATACTTACGTGTGTGTGTGTGCATGTGTGTGTATACTTACGTGTGTGTGTGTGCGTGTGTATACATACGTGTGTGTGTATACTTACGTGTGTGTGTGCATGTGTGTGTATACTTACGTGTGTGTGTGCATGTGTATACTTACGTGTGTGTGTGCATGTGTGTATACTTACGTGTGTGTGTGTGTGCGTGTGTATACATACGTGTGTGTGTGTGCATGTGTATACTTACGTGTGTGTGTGTGCATGTGTGTGTATACTTACGTGTGTGTGTGTGCATGTGTGTGTATACATACGTGTGTGTGTGTGCATGTGTATACTTACGTGTGTGTGTGTGCATGTGTATACTTACGTGTGTGTGTGCATGTGTGTGTATACTTACGTGTGTGTGTGTGCATGTGTGTGTATACATACTTGTGTGTGTGTGTGTGCATGTGTGTGTATACATACTTGTGTGTGTGTGTGTGTGTATACATACTTGTGTGTGTGTGTGTGTGTATACATACGTGTGTGTGTGAGCATGTGTGTGTATACATACTTGTGTGTGTGCATGTGTGTGTATACATACGTGTGTGTGTGTGCATGTGTATACTTACGTGTGTGTGTGTGCATGTGTATACTTACGTGTGTGTGTGTGTGTGCGTGCATGTGTGTGTATACTTACGTGTGTGTGCGTGCATGTGTGTGTGTGTGTGTGCGTGCATGTGTGTGTATACATACGTGTGTGTGTGTGTGTGCGTGCATGTGTGTGTATACATACGTGTGTGTGTGTGTGCATGTGTGTGTATACATACTTGTGTGTGTGTGTGCATGTGTATATATATTTTGTAGAGAGAGAGACTGAGGGTGAGAGGGTCTGTGAGTTTTGTGTAACGCTGGGACCTGGGTGACGCAGTAAACTTCACCTGAGGTCAGAGTTAATCCTCGTCACTCTATCTGACCTCAGGTGATCTACACTGATGTCACCCTGTTCACATCGGTAACAGAAAACTCACTCTATGTGGGTCACGCTGTGAAGTGGGAAGTTTCACATGAGGTCAGAGAAACACATTGCTTTATCCGACCTCAGGTGACACAGACCATGAACTCTCCCCCTTCACTGCACGAGCCTTCAAATATAATTTTTAGGGAATCTTCACTAACGGACGGACCTCTACCAGGATCCTGGATGGGTATGTGGGAGTAATAAAGATGGAGTCAAAATACGTGTTTGTGTTTTTTGTTGTAATAAAAAAAATTTTCTCGGTGTTGTGTATTCTTTACTACTAAATAGAGATTCATAATGGCCGTGTCTAACATTGGCATGACATTATAAATCTCGGGCTTAGTGCCAGCTGCTAAAAGAAAGGTGGCATTAACCCCTTATTACCCAGTCTGCCACCGCCACAGGGCAGCTGGAAGAGCTGGGTACAGCTCCAGAATATTGCGCTTCTATAAATGCGCAATTTTCTGGGGCGGCTGCGAGCTGCAATTCTCAGCGGGGGTGGCCCAGAACGCTTGGGCTTCCCTACGCTGGGGATTCCAGCCCTCAGCTGCCTAGTTGTACCTGGCTGGCAAAGAAAAATGCGGCGAAGCCCCACGCCGTTTTTTTTCTTGTCAGCCAGGTACACCTAGGTAGTTGTGGGTGGATGGCAGCTCCTAGCTGCCTAGTTGTACCTGGCTGGCAAAGAAAAATGTGGCGAAGCCCCACGCCGTTTTTTTTCTTGCCAGCCAGGTAGACCTAGACAGCTGTGGGCTGCCATCCACCCCCTACTACCTAGGTGTACCTGGCTTGCATGAAGAAACGGCATCTGCGTTCACCACATTTTTCTTTGCCAGCCAGGTTTAACTAAGTCAGCTGGGGGTGGATGGCAGCTCCCAGCTGCCTAGTTGTACCTGGCTGGCAAAGAAAAATGTGGCGAAGCCCCATGCCGTTTTTTTTCTTGTCAGCCAGGTACACCTAGGTAGTTGGGGGTGAATGGCAGCTACCAGCGACCTAGTTGTACCTGACTAGTAAAGGAAAATACAGCAAAGCCACATGCCATTTTTTTCTTGCCAGCCACATACAACTAGTCAGCTGGGAGCTGCCATCCACCCCCAACTACCTAGGTGTACCTGGCTGGCAAGAAAAAAAACGGCATGGGGCTTCGCCGCATTTTTCTTTGCCAGCCAGGTACAACTAGGCAGCTGGGAGCTGCCATCCACCCCCAGCTGACTTAGTTAAACCTGGCTGGCAAAGAAAAATGTGGTGAAGACATGCCGTTTTTTTCATGCAAGCCAGGTACACCTAGGTAGTAGGGGGTGGATGGCAGCCCACAGCTGTCTAGGTCTACCTGGCTGGCAAGAAAAAAAACGGCGTGGGGCTTCGCCACATTTTTCTTTGCCAGCCAGGTACAACTAGGCAGCTAGGAGCTGCCATCCACCCCCAACTACCTAGGTGTACCTGGCTGACAAGAAAAAAAACGGCGTGGGGCTTCGCCGCATTTTTCTTTGCCAGCCAGGTACAACTAGGCAGCTGAGGGCTGGAATCCCCAGCGTAGGGAGGCCCAAGCGTTCTGGGCCACCCCCGCTGAGAATTGCAGCTCGCAGCCGCCCCAGAAAATTGCGCATTTATAGAAGCGCAATATTCTGGAGCTGTACCCAGCTCTTCCAGCTGCCCTGTGGCGGTGGCAGACTGGGTAATAAGGGGTTAATGCCACCTTTCTTTTAGCAGCTGGCACTAAGCCCGAGATTTATAATGTCATGCCAATGTTAGACACGGCCATTATGAATCTCTATTTAGTAGTAAAGAAGACACAACACCGAGAAAAAATTTTTTATTACAACAAAAAACACAAACACGTATTTTGACTCCATCTTTATTACTCCCACATACCCATCCAGGATCCTGGTAGAGGTCCGTCCGTTAGTGAAGATTCCCTAAAAATTATATTTGAAGGCTCGTGCAGTGAGGGGGAGAGTTCATGGTCTGTGTCACCTGAGGTTGGATAAAGCAATGTGTTTCTCTGACCTCATGTGAAACTTCCCACTTCACAGCGTGACCCACATAGAGTGAGTTTTCTGTTACCGATGTGAACAGGGTGACATCAGTGTAGATCACCTGAGGTCAGATAGAGTGACGAGGATTAACTCTGACCTCAGGTGAAGTTTACTACGTCACCCAGGTCCCAGCGTTACACAAAACTCACAGACCCTCTCACCCTCAGTCTCTCTCTCTACAAAATATATATACACATGCACACACACACACACAAGTATGTATACACACACATGCACGCACACACACACACACACACACGTATGTATACACACACATGCACACACACACACACACACACATGCACGCACACACACACACGTAAGTATACACACACATGCACGCACACACACACACACACGTAAGTATACACATGCACACACACACACGTAAGTATACACATGCACACACACACGTATGTATACACACACATGCACACACACACACACGTAAGTATACACATGCACACACACACACGTAAGTATACACATGCACACACACACACGTAAGTATACACATGCACACATACACACGTATGTATACACACACATGCACACACACACACGTAAGTATACACACACATGCACACACACACACGTAAGTATACACATGCACACACACACACGTATGTATACACACGCACACACACACACGTAAGTATACACACACATGCACACACACACGTAAGTATACACACACACACACGTATGTATACACACGCACACACACACACACGTAAGTATACACACACATGCACACACACACACGTAAGTATACACACACATGCACACACACACACGTATGTATACACACGCACACACACACAGACGTATGTATACACACACACACACACACACAATCTAACTATATATATGTGCATATATATATATATATATAGATGCACATATGAAATGTGCCTAATCAAAGTGAATGTATATATGTGTGTGTGTAATCCATATGTACATGTGGATTACACACACATATATATGTGCTGGTTTGGGAGGGAGGGGGCCGCGATACTCACCTTCCGAAGACGCCGATCGTTGCCTAGCGACGCCGGGACTCGGCTTCACCGGGCGCACTACGCATGCGCGGACCCGGAAATGACGCGGTCTCCGGCCGACGCGTCATGAAGCGCGGGGCGGGATGATTCCACTGGGCTCCCCGCTCTTCAAATCCACAATGCCGCCCATTAGGGCGTTAGGAAGGGAGCGAGGCGGGGGGAGCGCGACTCTGGGGACCCCGCCCTGCAGACAAGAGCCGACAGGAACGCCCCACAGACGGAGAAATTGTAAGTTTATAAAGTGTTTTATTCACCTTATATATAGCCATATTAGGTCAGGCAGGGATGGTTAGGGAGCTAGTTAAGGTCTGTAGGGGCAGGTAGTGATAGTTTAGGGGCCATAGATTAGGTGACAGGTTCCCTTTAATGTTATGAATTTTTATATGGAATATTTTTTTTATTATTTATTATTTTATTATTGTAATTATTTATTATTTAATATTTTAATAATATTATTTTTTTTTTATTTTAATTGAATTTTTTTTTATTTGAGTAATTTGATTTTCTTAGAATTAGTTCATGTTATTAAAATTTTAATTATATATATTTTTATTTTATTTATTTATTTTTTTACTTTTCATTTATTTTATTATTTATTATTTTTATTATTTGTATATTAATTTTTTATTTTAATTAAATTTATTTGTATTAGATTAATTTTTTTAATTTTAATTAGTTAATGTAATTAATATATTAATTTTATATATTAATTTTTTATTATTATTATTTTTTATTTTATTATTTATTATTTATATTATTTATTATTATTTCTTTTAGTATTTTTATTATTATTAAATTTATTTATTATTTGTTATTTAAAGTGAATTTATTTGTATTTTTAAATATTTTTATGTGCATTTATTTATTTTTATTGTCTTTAAATGTAGTGAATTTTTCCCATTGAGAAACATGGATGAATGAGGCGCGAATCTGATTGGCCGTAGTGGAATAGTAAAAGTGTTTTTTCCCATTGATAAAAATGTATGAATGAGCCTTGAATGTGATTGGTTGGTGTGTATTTCAATGTGATTGGTGCGATTTGGATCCATGGGCGGGGCTTCCAGAAACTCGCGGCGGCCATCTTTATTCGTCAGTCAGCGGAGCGGACCGAAGAGGGAACATCGAGGACCCGGAGCTCGCTGGAGACTCGTGGCCCGGGCTGAAGAAAGAGGATGCCTGGGCCGGAGGGAGGACTGGACCTGGACCTGACGAAGCAGATGTCATGAAGACAGGTAAGTGATCTTCGGGGGGGGGGGTGCGGACATATTGGGGGGGTTTGGGGGTGTGCGGACATATTGTGGGGGGGGTGTGAGGACATATTGGGGGGGTTTGGGGGTGTGCGGACATATTGTGGGGGGTGTGAGGACATATTGGGGTGGTTTGGGGGGGAGAGGACATATTGTGGGGGGGGGGTGAGGACATATTGGGGGGTTTGGGGGGGTGAGGACATATGGGGGGTGTGTGCGGACATATTGTGGGGGGTGTGAGGACATATTGGGGTGGTTTGGGGGTGTGCGGACATATTGTGGGGAGGTGTGAGGACATATTGGGGGGGTTTGGGGGTGTGAGGACATATTGTGGGGGGGTGTGAGGACATATTGTGGAGGTGTGGGGGGGTGAGGACATATGGGGGGTGTGTGGACATATTGTGGGGTGTGTGAGGACATATTGGGGGGGTTTGGGGGGGTGAGGACATATGGGGGGGCGTGCGGACATATTGTGGGGGGGTGTGAGGAGATATTGGGGTGGGTTGGGGGGGTGAGGACATATGGGGGGGTGTGCGGACATATTGTGGGGGTTTGGGGGGGTGCAGACATATGGGGAGATGCGCGGACATATTGTGGGGGGGTGTGAGGACATATGGGGGGAGGGTGTGAGCACATATGGGAGGGGTCTGCGGACATAATGGGGGGGTGTGCGGACATAATGTGGGGGTGTGCGGACATAATGGGGGGGGAGTGCGGACATATGGGGTGGGGGGTGCGGACATTGCGGGGCTGGGGAGCGGTGCTGGGGAGCGGTGCTGGGGAGCGGGGCTGGGAGGCGGTGCTAGGCTGTGGATGGGGGCTGGCGGAGGAGGTGTGCGGGCAGTGCGGGGTCTGTGCGGCGTTGGGGGTGTGCGGTGCTGGGGGGCGGTGCGGGGCTGGGGAGTGGTGCTGGGCTGTGGATCGGGGCTGGGGGGGAGGCTCAGGGGCAGCTCCATAGTCGCAGGTGGGCTGTGGGTAGCGGGGAGCGGAGGCGGCTGAGCCGCCTCCGCTCCATGGTCCCCGGGCGAGATGTGGGTAGCGGGGAGCGGAGGCAGCACGGGCGGCATCGGCGGGGTGTGGGTGGGCAATGGCTCGCAATGCCCACTACGCGGTCATTGCTTCGCCGTATGCCTGAGACTCGCAATGGCCGCTGCGCGGGCATTGCGAGTCGAGTTAGAACGGCTCGCAATGGCCGCTTCGCGGCCAATGCTTCGCGCGTATCCACATGACGACGCCGGAAGTAGCGCCGGAAGGGGCAAAAAAGCTATTCGCTATTATATAATAGATAGAGAGCCATTATGTGCCATGTGGGCATATATAGCTATTATTGTTTAAAAATAATAAAAATAAGTAATATAATAGCAACCTTTACTCCGAGGGTGTCATGATAGATGTGTTACAATGAGGTGCAGATATGCACAATCAGCCAGATAATCTCCGAAGGTCTTTTAAGTATATCCCTCCAACAGAGAAATAAGCCTGTTGGAGCTAAAAGGTAAATAGAGATATGCTCAAGGCAGAGTAAACATGACAAGGTCACTTAGATATATGGTTAACCCACATAGGTTAATATAGTCACTAGGTGGCTGTTAGATATATAAGACATTGCCATCATCCAAAAGGAATAAATGCATTCCCTGATTATACAGGGATGACTGATAGGCAGTTATAAACAATATCATTAAAGGGAACCAACCACCCCAAATGACCCCTCCGGACTGTTAATATGTGTCCCTACACCCAGCACACACATTTGGGGCAATCGTTTTTGCTAAAAAAACTGTTTAGTAGAAGCTAAGATATAGCTTTATGAAGTTTAATAAATTCAGCCGACTGGGTGTTACCTAGCTTTGTCCTCGTGCATTTCTTCGGCCTGTCAGCCTCCTCTCCCCTCCTCCCTTCAGTGAAGCCCTTCTGTTCAAGCCGAAAATGAAAGGGGGCGGGGCTCCGGCATGAGGCGATCTAGCCCCGCCCCCTTCATGACGCGGCCAGGCTCTTAGCTGCAGAGATGGGCGTGCATAATTTATCAGGCAGCAGCAGAAATGCGGGGCATTTTCGGCTTGCACAGAAGGGCTTCACTGAAGGGAGGAGGGGAGAGGAGGCTGACAGGCACGAAGAAACGCACGAGGACAAAGCTAGGTAACACCCAGTCGGCTGAATTTATTAAACTTCATAAAGCTATATCTTCGCTGCTACTAAACAGTTTTTTTAGCAAAAACGATTGCCCCAAATGTGTGTGCTGGGTGTAGGGACACATATTAACAGTCCGGGGGGGTCATTTGGGGTGGTTGGTTCCCTTAAATGTTTGTGCAAAAGAAAGTAGCTAAGAAAGTCTATCTTTACAAAGAAAGTATCTTACCCTTATTGTAGAAGCCCTGTGCCTGTGGATGTAGATGTGGGAGTAAGTTTACTATATATATATATATATATATATATATATATATATATATATATATATATATTTATATACAGTTAGGGCCAGAAATATTTGGACAGTGACACAAGTTTTGTTATTTTAGCTGTTTTCAAAAACATGTTCAGAAATACAATTATATATATAATATGGGCTGAAAGTGCACACTCCCAGCTGCAATATGAGAGTTTCCACATCCAAATCGGAGACAGGGTTTAGGAATCATAGCTCTGTAATGCATAGCCTCCTCTTTTTCAAGGGACCAAAAGTAATTGGACAATGGACTCTAAGGGCTGCAATGAACTCTGAAGGCGTCTTCCTCGTTAACCTGTAATCAATGAAGTAGTTAAAAGGTCAGGGGTGGATTCTAGGTGTGTGGTTTTGCATTTGGAAGCTGTTTCTGTGAGCAGACAACATGCGGCCAAAGGAACTCTCAATTGAGGTGAAGCAGAACATCCTGAGGCTGAAAAAAAGGAAAAAATCCATCAGAGAGATAGCAGACATGCTTGGAGTAGCAAAATCAACAGTTGGGTACATTCTGAGAAAAAAGGAATTGACTGGTGAGCGTGGGAACTCTAAAAGGCCTGGGCGTCCACGGATGACAACAGTGGTGGATGATCGCCGCATACTTTATTTGGTGAAGAAGAACCCGTTCACAACATCAACTGAAGTCCAGAACACTCTCAGTGAAGTAGGTGTGTCTGTCTCTAAGTCAACAGTAAAGAGAAGACTCCATGACAGTAAATACAAAGGGTTCACATCTAGATGCAAACCATTCATCAATTCCAAAAATAGACAGGCCAGAGTTAAATTTGCTGAAAAACACCTCAAGAAGCCAGCTCAGTTCTGGAAAATATTCTATGGACAGATGAGACAAAGATCAACCTGTACCAGAATGATGGGAAGAAAAAAGTTTGGAGAAGAAAGGGAAAGGCACATGATCCAAGGCACACCACATCCTCTGTAAAACATGGTGGAGGCAACGTGATGGCATGGGCATGCATGGCTTTCAATGGCACTGGGTCACTTGTGTTTATTGATGACATAACAGCAGACAAGAGTAGCCGGATGAATTCTGAAGTGTAACGGGATATACTTTCAGCCCAGATTCAGCCAAATGCTGCAAAGTTGATTGGACGGCGCTTCATAGTACAGATGGACAATGACCTCAAGCATACAGCCAAAGCTACCCAGGAGTTCATGAGTGCAAAAAAGTGGAACATTCTGCAATGGCCAAGTCAATCACAAGATCTAAACCCAATTGAGCATGCATTTCACTTGCTGAAATCCAGACATAAGACGGAAAGACCCACAAACAAGCAAGACCTGAAGGCTGTGGCTGTAAAGGCCTGGCAAAGCATTAAGAAGGAGGAAACCCAGCGTTTGGTGATGTCCATGGGTTCCAGACTTAAGGCAGTGATTGCCTCCAAAGGATTCGCAACAAAATATTGAAAATAAAAATATTTTGTGTGGGTTATGTTTATTTGTCCAATTACTTTTGACCTCCTAAAATGTGGAGTGTTTGTAAAGAAATGTGTACAATTCCTACATTTTCTATCAGATATTTTTGTTCAACCCTTCAAATTAAACGTTACAATCTGCACTTGAATTCTGTTGTAGAGGTTTTATTTCAAATCCAATGTGGTGGCATGCAGAACCCAACTCGCCAAAATTGTGTCACTGTCCAAATATTTCTGGCCCTAACTGTATACAGTTGTGGCCAAAAGTATTGGCACCCCTGCAATTCTGTCAGATAATACTCAGTTTCCTCCTGAAAATGATTCCAATCACAAATTATTTGGTATTATTATCTTCATTTAATTTGTCTTCAATGAAAAAACACAAAAAGAATTGTCCTAAAGCCAAATTGGATATAATTCCACACCAAACATAAAAAGAGGGTGGACAAAAGTATTGGTGTTGTTAGAAAAATTATGTGATGCTTCTCTAATTTGTGTAATTAACAGCACCTGTAACTTACCTGTGGCACCTAACAGGTGTTGGCAATAACTAAATCACACTTGCAGCCAGTTGACATGGATTAAAGTTGACTCAACCTCTGTCCTGTGTCCTTGTGTGTACCACATTGAGCATGGAGAAAAGAAAGAAGACCAAAGAACTGTCTGAGGACTTGAGAAACCAAATTGTGAGGAAACATGAGCAATCTCAAGGCTACAAGTCCATCTCCAAAGACCTGAATGTTCCTGTGTCTACCGTGTGCAGAGTCATCAAGAAGTTTAAAGCCCATGGCACTGTGGGTAACCTCTTTAGATATGGACAGAAAAGAAAAATTGACAAGAGATTTCAACACAAGATTGTGCGGATGGTGGATAAAGAACCTTGACTAACATCCAAACAAGTTCAAGCTGCCCTGCAGTCCGAGGATACACCAGTGTCAACCCATACTATCCGTCGGCGTCTAAATGAAAAGGGACTGTATGGTAGGATACCCAGGAAAACCCCACTTCTCACCCAGAGACATAAAAAAGCCAGCCTGGAGTTTGCCAAAACTTACCTGAGAAAGCCTACAACGTTTTGGAAGAATGTTCTCTGTTCAGATGAGACAAAAGTAGAGCTTTTTGGGCAAAGGCATCAACATGGTTTACAGGAGAAAAAAAGAGGCATTCAAAGAAAAGAACACGGTCCCTACAGTCAAACATGGCGGAGGTTCCCTGATGTTTTGGGGTTCCTTTGCTTCCTCTGGCACTGGACTGCTTGACCGTGTGCATGGAATTATGAAGTCTGAAGACTACCAACAAATTTTGCAGCATAATGTAGGGCCCAGTGTGAGAAAGCTGGGTCTCTCCCAGAGATCAATGGGTCTTCCAGCAGGACAATGACCCAAAACACACTTCAAAAAGCACTAGAAAATGGTTTGAGAGAAAGCACTGGAAACTTCTAAGGTGGTCAGCAATGAGTCCAGACCTGAATCCCATAGAACACCTGTGGAGAGATCTAATAATGGCCGTTTGGAGAAGGCACCCTTCAAATATCAGGGACCTGGAGCAGTTTGCCAAAGAAGAATGGTCTAAAATTCCAGCAGAGCATTGTAAGAAACTCATTGATGGTTACCGGAATTGGTTGATCGCAGTTATTTTGGCTAAAGGTTGTGCAACCAAGTATTAGGCAGAGGATGCCAATACTTTTGTCTGGCCCATTTTTGGAGTTTTGTGTGAAATTATCAATGTTTTGCTTTTTGCTTCATTCTCTTTTGTGTTTTTTCATTTAAGACAAATTAAATGAAAATAATAATACCAAAGAATTTGTGATTGCAATCATTTTCAGGAAGAAACTGAGTATTATCTGACAGAATTGCAGGGGTGTCAATACTTTTGGCCACAACTGTAGATCCTCATTATCAAACTTTATCCCTTTTATTGGAGACAAAGAGGCTGGCAATGATGCTGAGACTCAGATACCTGAGGCGGACACCTACATTAGTTTGCAGTCAGTGCCTCTGAGGGAGAGGAGTGTGACAACACAGAGGGTGATGATGAGGTTCTAGATCCCCCGTACTGTCAATCCACAGGCAGGCAGTTGATGAGCCCAGTAAAGGAGGTGGAAGAGGGGGATGATGAAGCTTACAAGATTAGGTTGCAGAAACTGAGTGCTGCAAAGACATCAAGGACATCTGGACAGACAAATACCCATAAGAAAAATCAGTCTGTTGACCAACCAAATACATGTGTACTGTACATGTGCACACAATGGTGCAGGGACAGACAAAGACCATTGTTGTAGGAGACCTCACATCACAACAAAAATGTTATATGTCACATACTCGGCTCAGCTTACAAAGAAAATCTGCACACACGAATTTTAGATCAGAAAAATATATATTAGTAGTGTGACCACACACATTTGAACCCAAAAAAAATGTTGAATCACACATATTACAGAAATGAAAGAGGGCATATTTTGCAAAAACATTATACTATACTGTGTCTGACAAACCCAAATACAAATACTATAACACATGGGACAGTGTGGACCTGCCAGGCCACCACCCCAGGGCCATTGAAATATGAGCAGCGGCTGTCTCTGCTGCTCCTGGCATCCTGCTGATGTCGGCCCGGGCCCAACAGCTGGAGTGGTGCTAGCCCAGGGTCATTATCACGCCACTCACTTGGACTGAGTTCCCCAGTTGTGGTGTCCACACTATCCACATAACTTGCTGGCGTGTATGATTGAGTATCCCTACGCTGCAGAAAGTTATGCAGCACACAACACGCCATCACTACCATACCCTTACAAACGGATAGATCTCTGTTTCATATTTAAAGCAAAATGAAACACGCGGAATCTATTGGCCATGATCCCGAACGCATTTTCAACCACACAACGTGCCCGGGATAGCCGGTAATTGAAAAGGCGTTGCTCAGGGGTGATAGTCCTCTGGGGATACGGCTGTAGTAGGTTGGCGTGAAGTGCGAATGCCTCATCCCCCACAAAAGCAAAGTTGAGATGTTCAGTGGTGTCATCATTGGTGGGTAAGTTAAGGCGGCCGCTCACAAAGTCGCGACCAAATGAGGTATGGGCCAAAACACCACCATCAGGTACACGCCCGTTCATCCCCACATCCAAAAGGAGGAACTCGTAGTTGGCATTGACGAGAGCCATGAGGACCACACTAAAATAACCTTTGTAGTTATAATAGTATGACCCGCTGTTGTGGGGTTGTGTGATCCTCACACGCTTGCCATCCAAGGCTCCCCCGTAGCTTGCGAATTGCCACCTCTCCTCAAAGCCAGTGGCAACTAACAATTCTGTAGGGGTTGTTGGAAACCGCATATAGGTTGACAAGAGACACCTCACAATAGCCTCACAAGTCTCAGGGATAAGGCTGCTCAGCAGTGAGCGTGAGACTGCAGTAGAATACTGCAGGTCAGTTAGCGTGTGCCCTGAAGCCAAGAAACGCAGAGTGACAGCCAACCGCTCCTCTGCTGGAACTGCTGGACGCATCACAATGTCCTCACAGGCAATATGTGGGGTAACCAAGTCCAATAGCATTTTGTAAGAGTCCTCGGACATCCTGAGATAATTCTTAAAGTCCTGTGAATTTGTGTCCTCCAGCTGACGGACAAGGCGCATGTGAGTCAGGTGGGGCCTTTGCAGGAGCCAGTCCTGAGACCACACACGCCATTGTCTACGCCTCCGCAGTCTCTCATTCCTCTCATCTGTCAACAAGGCATCCTCAACCATGGACAAAGCCACTAATGCCATTACGGAATGATGCATGACGTCCAATTAGTGTTAGCAAGGATTTGCATTCAGACAGGAAAATGTGTCAAAAAACCAACATACTGTGATAACATGAATATGGCTCAAACAATTTTACATGGACAGCATCCCCAAAGACGCTTGCAGTGCACAGTTTCATTGTTCCCGTCTGATCACACACACAACATATCATTTTTTACAAAAATATTAAACTGCCCCCCCACAGTTGCACATTTGTGAAAACACCTTCCACACATATGTAAACCAATCAGGGTCATATTCGCCCAGGTGGCAGGGGGCCAAGTGCCCGGATGCCTCATTGAACTGAGATAATTTTATCCAAAAAACATTACTGATATGGAGCAGCTGTATGTGAATAGTGCCCACACCTATTGGAAACACTGTGTTTGCCGGGTTGTTTACAGAAAAAATGTGCCACGACCATGTGGATAATCAGGGCCAAACCCACCCAAAACATTCCTGCCCTCGCTGGGTCACAACACAACTACCCCCTTGGCCCCCCAAACATTGCTCGGTACACAAACTCACAAACCAAACAACCATCGACTACATCACTGGCAAGTCACACACAATCACACTGGCATGTATACAAACATACAACAGCCATTTCCTGACACCCCCAATATTATAATCAGGTTCCGTCTGGACATCATGGCCATATTCAAACACATTCAAGGCCAAAACGGAGGCCCAGGTCAGCTGTTTGCACATATGTATTGGGATAAGCTCTTCCCCCAAAAAAAGGACGGCTCGAGACATTACACATCACAAGAGGCTACATCACACTCAGCAATGGTGGTTTGAAACACTTGTGTTGTGTGTCACTTGTCAAACATAGGAGCGTGTGTTGTTTCCAACAGTGCACATTTGGGAATGGTGTTGTTTGTTCTTTTAAATTCTAACTTACCTTGTGTGCTTGTGTCAACAGCTATGTGTGACCATGGTACTTACTTATGTGAGTAGAGTAAGCACTGTGTGTTGTGAGACATAGCCATATGTCAAGGCCACAGTAATGGCCTTGGCTTGGATTTGTTACATTGCACGTTCAAACAGGACAAAGGCATGCTTGTTCTTATTGCATTGATCATATGTGATTGTGTCAATCTTGCTGATTTTTGTTTCTCCCCTTTTTCCACAGGACCCTCAAGGTGCCAGGCCCAGCCAGGGGGGGCACCCATTCTGGAAGATCCCCCAACAACATCTGGGGGGGAACCCTGATCCCAGTCCCGCCGTGCAGCACCCTCGGCCCAGTGAGGGGGGGAGACTAAGAAGACCAGCTCCACCCTCTACCCAGCTGGGTGACTGGGCTAAGAGGGTGCTGCTGAATCTCGAGAGGGTGCCTTAGACTGGGATTGGGCTGCTTATGAGTGAACGGGTGTCCAAGCTGGGAAGTCCACAACGATTGGACCTTGAGCGGATCATTTATCTAGCCCTGGAGGCGTTGGCAAATGGGACACTCAACTCCGAGACCATCTTGGCGCAGCCCCCCCAGCAGCCGCCGACGATGGCTATGTTTGGCCCTGGACAAATTCCTGAGGTGCCGAGGGAGCTATTTCGACCTTTCCCTCGGCACCGACCACACCCACTTCCAGCAAGGGATTTGCGTGAGTCTGCCATCGCAGATCCTGCAGCAGAATATGCAAATTAATGGGGACGCTACCAGCAATAGTGATTGTTTTTGTTTTTTTTTGGTTTGTGTTATATATATATTGTTTTTTTACTTGGTGCCAAAAACCACTTATGTTTCTTTCTTTTGTTTTATGTAATAAATTGTGTTTTTTTTAAATATCTGTGTTTTTAATGTGCTAGCTTGAAATGTTGGACACCATGTTAAATAGGTACGTTGAATCAAAGGGCACACACAGCTGTGCCTTACACTTTCCACATACAAGCAGGGCCAGAAGGTTATGGATTAAGATGATTTCTTTACTCTTCAAAATTTGTGTCCTAAAAGTGTTTTTGGGAGATGTCAAGGCCCCACGACAAGGTAAAGCACAATGTAACAATCAGCCATAGACCCAAATTCACACTCATAATCTTGGACATAGGTAAACAGTGGAGTATACACATGTTTTGCCCTTAGCTTGCCCTACACACAATGTTGCATTGTGTATGTGTGAATGATATGTGCCACTGTACTTGTGACTAATTTAGGTTTCATATGATCAATGCAAAGCAGTCTGTGGAGCGCTCAGGAAAGGCAGGCAGGATGAATTATAGATAAAACTTAGCTTTTTATTATTTTCTTTCACAGCCACAACGCGTTTCCACTGACACAACAGTCTTCCTCAGGTGGAAAGCTTTTAGTATCTCCCAAAAATGATGTTACAGACATTATTGCCTTCCCTCCAAGAGGACATTTAAGGGCATGTGTCCGGGGATGGCAGATCCAGATGTATGTTGGGGTGAGGGGATGGCTGTGGTGAGCTAGGATGCCCTGGTGGTGGTGAGGCCGTAGCCGAGCCCTCTTCTTGGTCCTCAGCATCTGTTGAGAATGGAGAACTTTAATCACATTTCGGCTTGGATATGCACATAGTGTGATGTGTGCCTAATGGGCTTTAGTGTCTCCCAAAAATGATGTCACAGACATTATTGCCTTCCCTCCAAGAGGACATTTAAGGGCATGTGGCCGGGGATGGCAGATCCAGATGTACGTTTGGGCAAAGGAATAGCAGCTTTTAAAATACCAACAGAAGGGGGCCTATGTATTTGGAGTTACATTTGTGGCCACACTATGTTTGTGAATGACAGTCACAAGCACTTTACAACAATTACTTGACCACAAACATGCTAGTAGGAATAGCCTTGGCCAACAATAGAGGGTTCATGTTCATGTTTGCGTAATCTGGTATATTGTTCCCTGTTTACATGTGTGTAAGTCTAATGACATCATACTCACCATGCAGACTCTAGATGTGGGCACGGATGGCAGCGATGCGGTCCCTCGCCTTGTATTTCATATCCGCCACCTTTTTAATGATTTTTTTGGCCGTGCGCTCAACTTGTAGGTCTTGCAGCAGGGCACGCTGGACCTTGCACACTATGCGCATCTTATGTATCCGGGGGTGCTGGTGGGGTAACACACACCAGTAGTCCAGCCTGTCCATGTGGTCAAACAGCAGAAGTAGCTCGGGCTCTCCCCGTGCTGCAGAACGCTGCTTTGCCGCCATGTTTATACATGGGACTGGAATCCACCTAGAAGGCTGGGGCTGCTGCAAGAGGACGTCATGCCGTCATGGCGCAGATTGTGGGTGCGGTGTTAACTTGTCAGTCCGCAAAGGAGTCGCCCACACATAGTGGCTGAGGCCAGGGCATGCGACAACGTCATGAAATATGCAAAGCCGAACGCTAATGCGTCGCTCATGCACACACAGTGCCAGAAGCTTTCAGGCACTTTGGAGATACTTTAAATATATATATAATATATATAGTTTACAGATGACAGCTGCTATTAAGCAGTCCTTTCATATCTTCACATGGCACTTTGAAAGAAACAGTTAAAAAATTTACAACGACATGGTTGTGGCGTCGTAAAAAGGCGCATAAACTATTTGCTAGAGGAGTACAGGAGCTGTGTGATTGGCCTTGGATCCATGTATTTCGGCACCATTGTGAAGCTAGCAAAGACAATGATAAATGAAGCGCGCAGCAAAATTAACAAAAAAACAATATGGCTACTTGGCCACGCACATCCAATCACCATTGCCTACCTAGCCACTAATCAAATAGGTGGGCGGCTTAAAAAATACAAAATCGGCACGCCTACTGACTTCCTGGAACAACCATACAATCGGGCTCCAAATCGTTGATGGGCTGTCACACAGCACAATCTGGTTAGATCGGAGAGCCAATATTGGCCAGTTGGAGAGCCTGCACAATTCCCCAACGATATCAGTTTGCAATCGTTCTGGCATCGCATTGCTCATTTACACCACACAATGCACGCACACAAAGAGTCGGCAATGCACGAACCACGTGACTTTTTATCGTTGTTGGACAACGATATTGGGACGTGTAAAGCGGCCATTACAAACCTGTACAGATTTGGGTGTGTTTGCTTGCAGGAAAACCTAAAAAATAACACGTACAGGATATCCAATGTCAAGAAGGTTTTAATCCCCATGGTGAATACACGGGTTAATAGTACATGAACAGCTGTTGTAAAATACAAGTAAATACTTTTTTTAACAAACAAAATAAAATAAAAATGGACAACTTGTTAATGAGTCCCTTTTGCTAAAGAATTTAGTAAACAATTTTTAGCCTTTCTTTACTGTTACTTGTTCCTTTTTAACGCAAATTCTATTTTTGGTTCCCATTTTCTGTTGCAATCAATTTTTTCTGATACCCAGGTGTGATAGAAATGTCTTACTTTTAGTGAATTTACCCAACAAGCACCAATGATAGCATTTGTATTCCAAGATGATAGGTTTTGCCATTTTGTATGTCTGAGTTATTTACTGAAAGTCAATAAGTAGCTTTTTTAATGACTAATATTTTTGTTGCTTGCAAGAAATTCAGAAAAAGAGTGTTCACAAAAATATACCTTTGTTGTAATATTGAAATCAGTTAAAAACACATCAAATAGAATGGTACTGTAGGCCACGGCATCTTGTGCATTAACAGTTTGATCTGCAATCCATTATTATAATGTAAGAAAAAAGAAACAAAAGACATTCTGTTAATGGAAAATAACAGCATGCTGTACTTTTTACTCTAGAAATGAAAAAAATGTCATTGGATGGAATAAACATTTGTAAAATAAAAATATTATCATCCATTTACAAATTGAGAAGGACATTTATGAAAAGACTAGCTGTAGTACTCGGCTATGCTCGGGTTAATAAATATCTGCTGTTAGCTATAACAAAATAGAATTTGAATATGTCATATTAATGACCTGTAGGAAAATAGAAGCTGAGCTGTGATTGATTGCTATAGGCAGCCTAATAAATCTCCAGCCAACAGTAAACCCACCTCCTGGCCAGGCAGTATATGTTACCTCACACATACACATAATAGACAGCTCATGTGACTGACATCTGCCTTAATTCCCTATATGGCACATGTGTTGCACATTGGCTGTTTTTAATCAGATGTTTATGTTTGGAAAATAAAGATAGCACACGTATGAGGCGAGTTGTGTGAGGTGATTTGTGCACATCTGTGTCTGTCTGTGTTGTGTGTGTGTCCCTGGGGTGTGTATGTGTGTGTCCCTGTGTGGGGGGGGGTATGTGTGGTGTGTGTCTCTGTTGTGTGTGTCTCTTTGTGGTGTGTGTGTGTCTGTGGGGTGAGTGCATGTGTCCCTATAGGGTGTGTATGTGTGTGTGTCCCTGTGGGGGGTCTGTGTGGTGTGTGTGTGTATCTGTGTGTCTCTTTGTGGTGTGTGTCCCTGTGGGGTTAGTGCATGTGTCCCTATAGGGTGTGCATGTGTGTGTGTCCCTGTGTGGGGGGGGTGTCTGTGTGGGGTGTGTATGTCTCTGTGTTGTGTGTGTCTCTGTGTGGTGTGTGTCTCTTTGTGGTGTGTGTGTGTCCCTGAGGGGTGAGTGCATGTGTCCCTATAGGGTGTGTATGTGTGTGTGTCCCTATGGGGGGGTTCTGTGTGGTGTGTGTGTGTCTTTTTGTGGTGTGTGTGTCCCTGTGGGGTGAGTGCATGTGTCCCTATAGGGTGGCTATGTGTGTGTGTCCCTGTGGGGGGGTCTGTGTGGTGTGTGTGTCTGTGTCATGTGTGTCTCATTGTGGTGTGTGTGTGTGTCCCTGTGGGGTGAGTGCATGTGTCGCTATAGAGTGTGTGTGTGTCCCCTTGGGGGTGTGTGTGTGTCTCTATGTTGTGTGTGTCTCGTTGTGGTGTGTGTGTGTGTTTTTCGGGTGCGTGGTGAGTATCCAATGTTGGGGCTGCACCTTAGCGACTATACACTTGCTGTTACTCTTTGTGTGCGTGTGTTGTGTATACATGTCCCCATGCATTGTGAATATCTCATGTTGGGGCCCCACCTTAGTGACTATATGCTGGTATGTGCTGTTAGTCTTTGGCGCTATCATTAAGCCCCTCTCATTCACAACTGTCAACTGGTAACTGTCACTTTTTCCCCATTATGTAGAAAGGGGCAAAATTGTTTGGTGAATTGGAATGCGCGGGGTTAAAATGTCGCCTCACAACATAGCCTGTGACGCTCCCAGGGTCCAGACGTAGGACTGTGCAAAATTTTGTCTCTATAGCTGACATCTGTCGATTTTCCTCCAACTCTTTTCCATTCACTTTTTCCCCATTATGTAGATAGGGGCAAAATTTTTTGGTGACCTGGAACGCGCAGGGTTAAAATTTCGCCTCACAACATAGACTATGACGCTCCCGGGGTCAAGACGTGCGACTGTGCAAAATTTTGTAGCTGTAGCTGGCAGCTGTCGATTTTCCTCCCACACGTTTCCTTTCCCTTTTTCCCCATTATGTAGATAGGGCCAAAATTGTTTGGTGAACTGGAACGCGCGGGGTTAAAATTTCGCCTCACAACATAGCCTATGATGCTCCCGGGGTCGAGACGTGTGACTGTGCAAAATTTTGTGGCTATAGTTGCGACGGTGTAGATGCCAATCCCGGATATACACACATACACACACACATACACACATACACACATTCAGCTTTATATATTAGATAAATTCATTTACTGTTGTTAACTTTTTGTTATGCATTAGATTTAAAAAGCTGTGAATCAAAATATTGTCAAAAAGGAGGTTCAATCAATGTCTCCATGACACAGTCTTTCTTTTCCCGTAGGTTGTTATGCTTCCGCTTCCCTCTTCCCCTTTGGATACATTTCCTAAAGGGTCTTTATCCATCTGATTTGCTTTATGTGCTGATTTTTTCGCTGGCGGTAACTCATCGTCACTTGACTCATACCTCTCTAATAGTGATGGGCGAATCCTAAATTACTCGGAATCGCTTGACTCTAGCGAGTTCGAGCCCAGGACTCGCTACTCGTTGCGAGTCTAGCGAGTCCAATGTTAATGAATGGGGAAGCGAGTAATAGCGAGTAGTGTGCGATTTACAAATCACAGATGTGTCTCGGAAGCTTCAGCCTGAAGCAATCCTAGTTTTGCCGTTGACTTGCATTGGACTCGTTTACTGTGCAAGTAATCGCTGGGAAACTCGCACAGATAAGAGTCCTGTCTGCTCTGTGTGCTGGCTGCCGCAGCTCCAGGGTCCTAGAGCCCGCCTGCTGCCTGATGTAGCAGAGCTGAGATTGTTCTCAGTCTGCTCATCCCTGTGCATAGACATCTATATCTATGCAAAGGGATGTAGCAGAGAGGACATCGCGGAAGAGGATTTTTTTAATTAAAGATGGAGTCCCTAATGGCTTTTTTTTTTATTTCTAATAAAAATTTTTCTCTGTGTTGTGTTTTTTTAAAAACAATTTAAATTTCGGGCTTAGGGCCAGCTGATAATACAAAGCTGGCCCTAACCTCTTTATTACCCAGCGTGCCACCGCCACCAGGGCCGCTGGAAGAGTGGGGTTCAGCGCCAGAGGATGGCGCTTCAATGAACGCGCCATCTTCTGGGGCGGCTGCAGGCTGCAATTTGCAGCGGGGGGTGCCCAGAAATCTTGGGCATCCCTGCGCTGCGGATTCCTGCCCCCAGCTGCTTAGCTGTACCTGGCTAGACATAGAGATTGCGCGGAGCCCCACGCATTTTTTTAAAATTATTTCATGAAATTCATGAAATAATAAAAAAAAAGGGCTCCCCTATATTCTTGTGTCTGGCCAGGTACAAATAGGCACCTGGGGGTTGGGGGCAGGCCGTCGCTGCCTGCTGGATCCGGCTGGTTCCAGAAATACGACGAAGCCCATGTAATTTTTTTTCTGAAAAATCAATAAAACAATCCTAAAAAAGGGACTGCATCTTTATTAACCCTCGCCCATGGTCCAGGGGTTAATAAAGATGCAGTCCCTTTTATTTACATTGTTTTATGGATTTGTCAGAAAAAAATTTCACGTGGGCTTCGCCGTATTTCTGGAACCAGCCGGATCCAGCAGGCAGCGACGGGCTGCCCCCAACCTCCAGGTGCCTATTTGTACCTGGCCGGACACAAGAATATATGGGAGCCCTTTTTTTTAATTATTTCATGAATTTCATGAAATAATAAAAAAAAAATGCGTGGGGCTCCGCGCAATTTCTATGTCTAGCCAGGTACAGCTAAGCAGCTGGGGGCTGGAATCCGCAGCGCAGGGATGCCCAAGCTTTCTGGGCACCTCCCGCTGCAAATTGCAGCCCGCAGCCGCCCCAGAAGATGGCGCGTTCATTGAAGCGCCATCCTCTGGCGCTGAACCCCGCTCTTCCAGCGGCCCTGGTGGCGGTGGCACGCTGGGTAATAAAGGGGTTAATACCAGCTTTGTTATACAAGCTGGTATTAAGCCCGAGATTCTTAATGTCAGGCCACGTTTGACCCAGCCACTAAGAATCTCCAATAAAGGGTTAAAAAAACACAACACAGAGAAAAAATTTTATTTGAAATAAAAAAAAAAGCCATTAGGGACTGCATCTTTAATTAAAAAAATCCTCTTCTGTCCGACGGAGTCCAAAACGCAATGTCCTCTCTGCTACATCCCCTGTGCATAGATATAGATGTCTATGCAGAGGGAATGAGCAGACTGAGAACAATCGCAGCTCTGCTACATCATCTCTGTGAGAAGGCGGGCTCTAGGACCCTGGAGCTGCGGCAGCCTGCACAGAGAAGACAGCTGGACTCGGCTCGCAAAGTAACAGCAGTTACTTTGCGAGTTTCCCTGCTATCACTGGCACAGTAGCCGAGTCTAATGCAAGACAATGGCAATCCTTGTTTTGTCAGCGTTTGCCATTGATTTGCATTGGACTCGTGCGAGTAAACACTGGGAAACTCGCAGAGTACCGAGTCCTGCGAGTCCCTTACTACTCGCCGAGTAACGAGTCCTAGCGAGTAGATTCGCCCATCCCTACTCTCTAATTTACTATCGCTGGAACTTGTACTTGCATCATATTTCTTTTTCCCTTTTAGTTTTTTAGGGGTAAAGGGCGACTTTGGTGAAGTTTTTGGAGTGCCGTTTGGGCCAGATCTCGTTTTTTTCTTTTTATCTTTGTTCTTATGTGGTGTTGCATTATTTACTTTATTCCATGTAAATACATTTCTTGTCTCATAGTCTTGCTTATCCCGTAGGAATTTTTCTTTTTTCTTCATTTTAATTTCCATTTGCAAGGGGATGAGCTTTTTATCTAATTTTTTCAGGAATGCCCCCCACTCTTGTTTCTTAGTCAATCTAGATTCGAGTTCTTTCCTCAATTTTATTAGCTCGATATTAATAGTTTCCAATTCCTTTTCATTTTGCTTCAGCAACAATTTTAACAAGGTTTCTGAGCTTAACACCAACGTTTCCTCCCATGCTTTAACAAACGCCGCATCTTGTTTTCCAAATGCCATCGTTTTTATTAATCTTAAACCCCTTGGCACTCTCTTACATTGCACATAACTTTTCAATAATTGCACTGTCCAAAAAGTTCTTATTCTCATTCAGCCAGATTTTGGATACGTTGTTCTAAACTTTTAGCGCTGATTAAAGTTGTAAGTTCAACTGTGTTACAGTCTTCAAAAAACGTCTCAGCATCCACCCTCCCCGCTGATATTGATGTAGTCAGATCCATGGCACTACTTTAGCCGAATTACTTGGCTCAGGATCCATATTTTCCTAGGTCACTGGCTTAAATCTTCCCTTATGTGCTCACAGTAATGAAAAAAGTCTCAATCAGTCCAATATTAGAGGTTACAGGGCACTATATGGTGTAAGTAGGTGTAGTCACTATATTTATGACCTTTTCAGTGCCATCTACAGGTGTTGCACACTGATTCCACAATAATCAAATGCATTCAAGAGACTAGTCAGCAGCACTCACCAAGAAGATTTTTGTGCTTTTTTTCAGAGTCCAGCAAAATCCATGGTCAATTCAGATGGGGGAGTGCCGAGACGGCAGACGACGGCCTGCTGTTTCGCGGTCTGTACCGCTTCGACTGGTCCTGGTAATGGCATCTGACCTCACTTCCGGGGATTATATACACCGGACTTCTGACATCATTGCCATGCATTGTGAAATTTGTGCTATAATTTATGAGCATATACAAGTATAAACGTGAAAAAGATTCTATATTGGAAAAACAATAAGGGCGTTTAATGTCAAGCTAATAAAATTGAGGAAAGAACTTGAATCTAGATTGACTAAGAAACAAGAGTGTGCGGCATTCCTGAAAAAATTAGATAAAAAGTTCATCCCCTTGCAAATGGAAATTAAAATGAAGAAAAAAGAAAAATTCCTACGGGATAAGCAAGACTATGAGACAGGAAATGTATTTACATGGAATAAAGTAAATAATGCAACACCACATAAGAACAAAGATAAAAAGAAAAAAAACGAGATCTGGCCCAAACAGCACTCCAAAAACTTCACCAAAATCGCCCTTTACCCCTAAAAAAACAAAAGGAAAAAAGAAATATGATGCAAGTACACATTCCACCGATAGTGAGTTAGAGAGGAATGAGTCAAGTGACGATGAGATACCGCCAGCGAAAAAATCAGCACATAAAGCAAATCAAATGGATAAAGACCCTTTATGAAATGTATCCGAAGGGGAAGAGGGAAGCGGAAGCATAACAGCCTACGGGAAAAGAAAGACTGTGTCATGGAGACATTGATTGAACCTCCTTTGGAAGAGGAGTCAATTAAAATCTTCAATTTGTCGGATAAAGAAATTTCCCTAGATATGGAAAAACTACTAAAAAAGGGACTTCGTTTTTGTGTGGAGGAAGAGTTAGATTTTTCAGACTTTAAAGTTGATATGTTTAAAACTATTAGAAAAATTCATTTGTTCAAGCATTTTGCAAATCAGACAAATGAAAAAAATAAAAAAATCAGGTCTGAATAGTGACACAACACAACAGATTAAGATAGGTGCCTTGGGTTATTTCAGCAAGGAATCCTCTTTAAACGAGGTAAGAGAGGATGTAGCCTTATTGTTAGATATGGATCCCATAGATATAGGGAATATTGACTCAGAAATCTTGGGGACTACTCCTTTTCAGGGAGGTGTGAAATCAAGTTTTTACCCCACAGTTTCACCAGTATTGATTTGTTTGAAGAGATGATAAGCAAGGAAATTGATCCTAAACCACGACAAAATTTAACACAAGGTGAAACAGAGGCGTTAAATGCCATATTAAAATGGGAAGATACACTGGTGAAGAAAGCTGATAAGAGAGGAGGGGTAGTCTTAATGCATAAAGTTGTCTATATTAAGGAAGCTTATAGACAACTAAATATCCCTGATATCTATAAAAAACTAACAGTAGACCCAACCTTTAAATATAATAGGGAGTTACATACTCTCCTTAGGAAATATGTAGAACTGGGAGTCCTAGATAAAAAAACAAGCTGAAAAATTATATATTGAATATCCTAGAAAGCCTCACTGGTACCATTTACCTAAGGTACATAAAAATCCAAAGAACCTCCCAGACGCCCAATAGTGTCCGGGGTGGGTTCTCTGACTGAGCCACTATCACAATTCATTGATTGGCTTCTCAGACCTATTTTAAAGAAAATTCCATCATATGTCAAAGATTCTAGTGATTTTGTGAAGTGTTTGGACGACTTTGAGTGGAGAGAAGGTTATAGGCTTGCATCCATAGATGTGGAAAGTTTATATACCCGTATCCTCCAACAATTAGCAGGGACAGTAATCAGAGAAATCCCCAGATCCGAAAAACAAAATGAAGCCCTTGTTGATTTTATCCATGAATCACTACTGTTTATTCTATAACAATGCTTTTTCTTTGGTGACTCATGGTTTAATCACCTGGAAGGTACAGCAATGGGGACCCCGGTCTCATGTACTTTAGCTAATCTATTTTTAGCACACTTAGAGAATAATATGATATATACTGCCTCGAACCTTATTTAAAACATCTAAAATTATTTTTGAGATTTATCGATGATATTTTCATTGTATGGGAAGGGACAAGAGAAGACTTTGATGCATTTGTAGTGCATCTTAATGAAACAAATAAGTACAACATGCAATTTACAGCAAAGTATGGAGATCCGGAACTGAATTCCTTGTCGTAAAATTAGAAGTGAAAAGTGACAAATCAATAAGGTCTGTTTTTAAAAAATCAACTGCTTCAAACACGTTATTGCACACTAACAGATCCCTACTCTGTAGCCAATTCCTGAGAATTAAGCGGTTAAATAATGAGGATGGGCGTTTTCAGAAACAATGCTCTGAGTTAGAAAAAAGTTTTTTGGGAAGAGGATATCCCCCTAGAGTATTGGAAGTAGCAACAGCTAAAATTACTGAAACTTATACGAAAAAGATCGATAAGAAATTAGAACAGAAAAAGAAACGGTTTGTTTTACATTTAAATTCGGCCCCATCAACTATATAATCGTCTAGTGTTCTCTGTCTGTCATGGAAATCGCGCGCCAGCGCTCATTGGCCGCCGCCAGTAGTGTCAACCAATGAGCGCAGCGTATACAAAAAGCCGTGCACATTCAAAATTAGACAATTATACAGTAGCTGTAACCTGGCGACAGCGACGCAGAGCGTCGCTGTCGCCAGGCTACATGTACGGCCGCGGCGACCCCTGACACCGGTACCCGCCACCCCCACCTCGCCTTCCCCTCGCCACCCCCACCTTGCCTCCCCCCTTTGCCTCCAGCTGTTCTCACCCATCCTCTCCTTGTGTAGAGCGGTGATGTGACATCACACAGCCCGCCCTGTCACATGACCGAAGTATACAGTTCCGGGTGAGAACAGCGGGAGGCGAAGGGGATCCTGCTCCCCTGCCTCCATCCTGCCCCCTCGAATCCATCCTGCCCCCCGCATCCATCCTACCCCCCCACATCCATCCTGCTTCCCCCAGCTCCATCCTTCCCCCCAGGCTCCATGCTATCCCCCCTCCTCCATCCTGCCCCCCTACATCCATCTTGCCCCCGTACATCCATCCTGCCCCCCCGCATCCATCCTGCCCCCCCGCATCCATCCTGCCCCCCCACATCTATCCTGTTACCCCCAGCTCCATCCTGCCCCCACCTCCATCCTGCCCACCTCCCGGCTCCATCCTGCCCCCCCGGCTCCATCCCGCCCCCCCTGGCTCAATCCTGCCTTGCTTGCTCCATCCTGCCCCCTGGCTCCATCCTGCCCTCCCCCAGGTCCATCCTGCCCTGCTCGCTCCATCCTGCCCCACTTGCTCCAGCCTGCCTCGCTCACTCCATCCTGCTCCCGCACCCACCCTGCCCCCCACATCCATCCTGATTCCCCCGACTCCATCCTGCCCCCCACACTCATCCTGCCTCCCCCAGGCTCCATCCTGACCCCCCCTGGCTCCATCCTCTTCCCCCTGGCTCCATCCTGCCCTCCCCAGATCCATCCTGCCCCCCCTGGCTTCATCCTGCCCCGCATCCATCCTGCCCCCCCCATCCATCCTGACTCACCCGCATCCATCTTGTCTCCCCAGCATCCATCCTGCCTCCCCTCGGCTCCACCCTGCCCCGCTCGTTCCATCCTGCCGGGCTCGCTCCATCCTGCACCCCCCGGGTCCATCCTGCCCTGATCAGTTCATCCTACCCCACTCTCTCCATCCTGCCCCCCCTGCTACATCCTGCCGCCCGCATCTATCCTGCCCCCCCACATCCATCCTGCCTCCCCTAGCTCCATCCTGCCCCCCCGTATCCATCCTGCACCCCCAGGCTCCATCCTGCCCCTGGCTCTATCCTTCCCCACCAGCTCCATCCTTCCCCACCAGCTCCATCCTGCCCCCCCGCATCCATCCTGCCCCCTCACATCCATTCTGCCCCCCCCAGTCCATCCTGCCCCTCCGGGTTCATCCTGCCCCCCGTGTCCCTCCTGCCCCGCTCGATCCATCCTGCCCCCCCGCCACCATCCGGCCCCCTGACTCTATCCTGCCCCCATGGCTTTATGCTCTGCCACTCCATCCTGGCCAACCTGCCTCCATACTGCCGCCCTGGTTCTATGCCCTGCCGCCTCCATCCTGCCCCCCCGCCTCCATCCTGCTCCCCTGGATCCATCCTGCTCCCCCGACTCCATCCTGACCCCCGCATTCATCCTGCCCCCTCGCATCCATCCTGCCCTCCACCTCCATTCTTCCCCCCTGCCTCCATCCTGCCCCCCACCGGCTCCATGCTGCCCCACTTGCTCCATGCTGCCCTGCTCACTCCATGCTGCCCCCCGCCTCCATCCTGCCCCCCGCCTCAAAGTATCTTCATACATAAGCTGTAAAACTAAATGGTTAGTGTATGTGGTCTTCTGTCCCTGTAAAAGATTCTATATCGGAAAAACAATAAGGGAGTTATATACAAGATTTAAAGAACATCAAAAATCGATAAGGACAGGTAATGATAGTCCCCAGCTTATTAAACATGTAAGAGAATGCCATAACAGTAATGCTGAAGTACTCTCTTTTGCGGGGCTGGAACAGGCACGTCCATCTAAAAAAGGTGGAGATACACATAAGATTTTATTACAAAAGGAATGTCCCTGGACCATTAAAACAAGGGCTTGTGGAGCCTTAGGTCTGAACGATAAAAATGATTTAGCGGCTTTCTTATAAGTGATGAGATATGAGGGAAGCATTGTTGACGGAAATTTTCAGGAGAGAATATGTATAATTGATTGCAGATCTAATTAAAATCATTTATATAGCCAAATTCGTGTTTCTAATGTGACTGCACTAACCTATGTAGATGTATTAGGATATCTACTGTATAGTGCTAGTCACATTGGTTGAATATGGTAATAGCACTACACAGTGTCAGCTGCATGTTACTAATGGGAACACTGTGATGTGTAAAATGTTTAGATTTAAATTATTCAAGACATATTTGATTGTATGTAGTACACTTGTTATGGTTTTCACGTTTATACTTGTATATGCTCATAAATTATAGCACAAATTTCACAATGCATGGCAATGATGTCAGAAGTCCGGTGTACATAATCCCTGGAAGTGAGGTCAGATGCCATTACCAGGGCCCGTCAAAGCGGTACAGACCGTGAAACGGCAGGCCGTTGTCCGCCGTCCCTGCACTCCCCCTCCCCTTATGAATTGTCCATGGATTTTGTTGGACTCTGAATAAAAGCACAAAGATCTTTTGGGGAGTGCCGCTGACTAATCTCTTGAATGCATGTGATTATTGTGGAATCAGTGTGCAACACCTGTAGATGTCACCGAAAAGGTCATAAATATAGTGGCTACACCTAGTTACACCACTTAGTGCCCAGTAACCTCTAATATTGAATTGAAAAAAATACTTCTATTCCACAAAAAATTTCTTTTAGCCTCAGTTGCTTCTTTTTCACAAAGGTAACAGAATGTAATGGACCACAAAGTTTGTTGGGCAGTTTCTCCTGAGTACGCTGATACCCTATAAATCCAAATGTTAATACCTATTCTAATGTCAGTTAGTCTATTCTAATGCCAGTTACATGTTATGTTTATTTTTTCAACTTCTACACTAGTGAAAACTT
>JARQOC010001263.1:0-45289 GCA_033576535.1 Allobates femoralis
TACATTTTCTTAACTTCCTCGATCTGAGTGAATCTTCATTTTCGTGTTTTCATTTTTTTCTCTTCATGTCTACATTTTTCCATCGGCATATAAGGGCTTAGTGATGCGAGTCACTACAGTAATAACTAGTCTCAGACGTGAAGAAACAGACTGCAATAATAGAAAGTAAATATAATAATACTACTGGAAGTAAAGGGAGGTCAAACGATCTGAGGCCAGGTCCAGGAAAAGGCGCGGTAACAGCAAGGGTAGTCAGAAACGATGTTCAATTCTAGTCGAAGTCAGGAAAACCAGAGGGACAAGACAGAATACAGAGTAGTCAGGTCACAGGCAAATGGTCAAAGTCCAGGTAAGGGAATAAAGTCAGGCTGGGTCAGGCACTGGGCACAGAGGAATCAGATCTACAAAGGCAAAAGCAAGTGTACAATTGACACTGAATGGAGGAGCTAGCATGCTTAAGTAGAGGACTAATGAAGGGAATTGAAGACAAGTGATTGCAGCACAGACCCAGCACAGACTAACAACATCCACAACAATAGTAACTGGACAAGGGCAGAGTGAAGATTGTGACAAGCTTATTTTTTTTTTGTGGAAAAAGATGTAGTTGTGAATGACACTATTCATTTTTCCATATAATGCACAAAAAATGCAGAAAAAAAAATTGAAGAGAGGTGAAATGGTGAAGTGAATTCTACGATTGTTTTTGGAAGTTCATTTTCACAGAATTTATTGTGGTATAATAATAACCTGGCAACTTAGTCAGCAATTACAGCAATGCCATATTTGTTATATTTTTGCTTATATTTTAGTGGTTAAAAAAAATTCTGAGCTTTGAAAAAACAACTTTGGTTTGTGTCATAGTTCTCTGAGAATGCAACGTTATATTTTTGTCATAAGACCTACATGGTTATCTACCGAGGTGTACTTTTTATTGGTAACATTTTTGGCTACATGGAACATTTTGATAATTTTTTTAAAACGATTTTTGGAATATGAGATAATGAAATCGAAACCAATTCAGGCTATTAATGTGCAGGTATTTCATTTCATATTTTCATATCTCAGACCTTTATGGTCATAACAATACCAAATATGTTTTTTTATTTCTAATTTTAAATAATTGGAAAATGGAGGATGATTGAAACTCATGTTTTCTTGTTACAACCTTTATTTATGAATTTTCATTAAATCTTTGGTCCTGCCTAGGGGAATTGAATCAAGTAATCATATGATTACTTATTTCATGACAGCAGTATATCATAACAATGAAAAAAAGCCTATGAAGCTCAGCCAGTACCCGGGCTTCATGGGGCACAAATATGGCAGCAATGGCCCCCGGCTGCCATAGTCCATGGCACAATATATTATAGTTTTTTTTCCTTTTTTGCTTCTTTAGTTTTTCCATTAGTGGAGCTCTGTGAGGATGAACTTGTGCTTTCATGGTTAGCTGAACTGAACATAATTGACGTGGAACCAGCTTAATGTATGGGAGCATCAAGTAGAAGATGGATGTGACTCACCGCGGCCGGGACTCCGGTTTAGACAGGCGATGCTTCCTTCCTCCTTGTCACGGGTGGACCGCGCCTGCCGGTAGTGGGGCCCGGTGTAGTGCAGATCAAAAGTGAAGACGTCTTGGTGGAACAGATTAAAGGGTTTTTTTTTTTATTTATTTGTGACGCCACCTATGAGTAGTTCGGTAAGGACTACCGACGCTGCGGAGCCCCCGGGGGATGGACAGCAGCAAGATGTTACGCTCCCCACAGGCTGAGCGGTGATCCCCGGAGGCTGGAGCTGCTCAAGATGTTGTGCGGCAGCTGCGGTTACCTTTTAGTGCGACGGACAGTTCATAAGGAAGCACGGACACAGAAAGTCTCTGCAACGGGTCTTTACTGTAACCAGCAGGCAGTACATGGCATACAGTGGTTGAGTAGTAGACCAGGTGGACTCAGCAGTGATGGTGTCCCTTAGAGATCCACAGTGTTTCTCCTTTCTACCTACTTAGTTGCCAGTGTCGCCCAGGAATACCAGGTCGGGTACGGGGAGGCTGCTTCAATGCCCTATCCATGATGTACGTTCTGGATGTCTTGGGGAGCCTTGGATCCCTCAGTGGGTACACCGCTGGTTAGACGACTGGAAGTTGGCTGGTGGTGGGGTGCTCCTGTGAAGCTGCTCCTCCACGCTTCTGGTTCGCGTAGCAGAGGTGAACTGCTGCCAGCTTCGGTACCAGTGAACCGGCTGTGAGTTGTGGGCACGGGAGTCTTTTGGGGAACCCGTGTGAATAATGCCCAATCCCGGTGGTTAAGGCCTCAGGTGCTGACACCCGACCGGTGACGGCCCAGGGGCCCGCACGGGGTGCGGAGCCCCCGCTCCTCTCCAAGTTCTAGACTATACTTCTCTGTCTAGATTATTGTGTGTGTTCTACTACACTACCCTAACACTCCACCCCCCAGGACCTATGATTGGCCCTCTGTTCTAGGTGTTGCATGTAGGGTCGGATCTCTATGTTAACCGGATCATTGCTGAGTCAGAGGATATTGCGGCTGCATTTATGGCTGCAATACCCTCTTGTGACGCACTCGTTGCGGGGCGCCACACTCCCCCTTGGTTGAATACGCTTGTCCCCAAGCGTCACACTACTCACATTACAGAGATTTTTATATTTTATAACAGGTAATACACTTTTATTAATGACAGGTCATTGTATGCATAAAAGTGAGGTAAATAAACAGGTTAACACTAGGGATGAGCGAGTCCTAAATTACTCGGAATCGCTAGACCCGCACGAGTCCGAGCCCAGGACTCGGTACTCGTGGCGAGTCTAGCGAGTCCAATGTTAATGAATAGGGAATAGGGATTCGCGAGTCCCGAATAGAGAATACAGGACTCGGAATCGCAGACTCGCTAGGATTCGGACTCGCAGATTGCCATTCACTTGCATTGGACTCAGGGGCTGGCTGGAGCCTCTTCCCCTGGGTGGCAGTTAGGTATCCCCGGCCCTGGTTGAGAAGCGGGGGGGTGGGGGGGGGGGGTGCTGTCAGGTCCGGGCAGCCTTGAAAACCGGGGGGGGGGGGGGGGGGGGGTGGGGGGGGGTGCTGTCAGGTCCGGGCAGCCTTGAAAACCGAGGGGGGGGGGGGGTGCTGTCAGGTCCGGGCAGCCTTGAAAACCGGGGGTGGGGGGGGGGTGGGGGGGGGGTGCTGTCAGGTCCGGGCAGCCTTGAAAACCGAGGGGGGGGGGTGCTGTCAGGTCCAGGCAGCCTTGAGAACCGGGGGGGGGGTGCTGTCAAAGCTGACCTTACCTCCTCCTGCCGCAAACCGACGCGCCGGCCGCAAAGCGACACTCGATGTGGACTCGTTAGTGAGCGAGTATTCGCTAAAAGACTCGCCGATTCCCGAGTCCAGCGAGTCCCTTAAGAATCGCCGAGTAACGAGTCCTAGCGAGTAGACTCGCTCATCCCTAGTTAACACATTGCGCGGACCCGGCGCGCGGTCGGCTGTCCTTAGAATAAAAGTCGCGGTGTTACGGTGCAAACAGGAAGAAGTCTCTTTAGTAGCAAAGTTCAAACAACTTAAGTCACTTATGGAGGGCAGTGTTCCGGACTCGTATAGCGAACCACCCGTCACGGCATATATGTCGCTCATAGGTTATTATGTCCCCTCTATACAAGTCTCGGTTTGGATGACCTCGCGGTAGGTGCGATTCCACATCACGGCGCCCCACAAATACTTCGGTACTCACACCCTCCTCCCTTACGAATCCCCACCGGTGGACAAGTTAAATGTGCTTACCCGTCCGGTTTTACGGAATTGTTCAGGCAATGGAGATTGGCGGCGGGCCTCGGCGCGAGCCTGCATGTTGGCTTGCAGTCGAGTGTGCCACTCGTCTCTCCGGATACGACGTACCTCTTCGTCGGAGTGATGCGGCGTGTGGATAAAGTCACTATGGCGTGCCGGTTGTTGAACCGCTCGAGCTTGGTGGGCAGTCTGGAGTGGAGCCCGGTTCAACGGAACCGGAGAAGATGCTGTTGCGGCGGCACCCGACCAGTGCACCCGAGCTGATCGTCCGGCAGAAGGGTTCCTTGTGTCTCCCCAGGCGAACCCGGTGTAGAGATCCTCAGCTGGACTGTAGGTCTCCTCGTCATCCTCCTCGACCTCTCCTTCGATGACTACGTCGGGCTGCTCGGCTGACGAAGACGATGGAATGGAATCCTCTGGATCGGTGGGTGGCTGTGCTGCAAAGTTCTCCTCGGGGTCATTGTGCAGGACTTCCAGGCTGCCTGCCTCTTCTTCTGTAGCAGCGGGAAGTGGTGTTTCGATCCCGGTCACCAGGTAGGCCTCTGTAGTTGCAGAGGAGGCCTCCGGATCAGGGAGAAACAGGCGACAGTCTCGGTAGTGTGGAAACTAGTCGCGGGTTCCGCAGGTGGAACCAGGTAGGTGTCAGCTTCTTCGTGGGAGCATATTGGAAGCTCTGGCTCTGGAACGGGGTCGGCTGCGGTTTCGTCCGCTGGAACGGGTCGAGCCGTGGTCCTCACGGGAATAACACAGTCTATGGGCTCCGGTGACGAAGCAGGACAGGTGGTGGGCGACGGTGAGGCTGTTGAAAAACTGGCGATGTCGTCTGGGCTTGGAGAAGCTGTACCCGGTCGGCTCTGCTGCATCGCATGATGGAGTCTTCTGCCTAGGGTCGCGCTCCAACTGTGAATCGTCCATTCCACTGTCTCAAGTAGTCGCACCCGGAGGTCTTGTAGAGCCTCTAGCCAGAAGTCGGGGCTGCCGTCTATGGTAAGGGCAGGATCCGGACCCGGTTGGCCTATGGCTGCTCTGGCCTCCGCCTCGACCTCCCGCATTAGGTCTTGGAGTCTCGTGCTGGCCATTCTCTTCTTGGAGGGAAACCACACCCCTTCAACCGGTAACCGTTCTGGTAGAGCTGGTGAAGAAGTCTGTCTGACACTCCCATTTCCACTGGGCTTTTGTAGTCCAATCGTGGGAAAAGTCTTTGGGGTCCGCCCCCATGGTTGATTCGAGCAATCAGGGCGGACAAAGAGTTTGGCGCCTTTTGTCTTTAGCCCTCCCACGATGAGGGGGGTCGACTCACTCCTGGGCTTGCACGTGGCGGCTTCTTGTGGCGGGAACGCCATCTTGGGCGCCATCTTGGCCCAATGGTGAAAAGGCGGGAAAGTTCTTTTAGGGACGAACAAAGTCCAATTGTAGACAATAAAGTCCATTTCAAGCACATTATACCCGTTGGGTAACTGGCCTGCTCGTATCCTGTTCGTGACGCCATTTTCTGACTCACCGTAGCCGGGGGTACACGTAGCGGGCGTTGTTTCTCCTCCAGTCACGGAACCGCGCCTGCGGTAGGAACAGTAGGGGTGATTTGTCTTCGTGACGCCACCTGCTGGGTGTTCTGGTAACCTTACCAGCGCTGTTCGGGTCTCCGGGGGATGTTATACAGCGAGATGGAACGCTCCCCACAGGATAAGCGGGAGTCCCCGGAGCCGGAGCTGCGCAAGATGTTGTGAGGCAGCCGCGGGATGCTGCGCGCTGAATCCAGGAGTAATGTACAACCACACAAAGTCTCTTTTAGGTACCTTTACTGGATGGTAGTCAGGTACACTCAGACCGGGATAGTGAAGTTGGCACTTCTGGAGTTTCACAGCAAGCAGTGTTAGGCTTCCTTTCTCTAGTTCTGGTGCTAAGGTCGGGTGGATGTGGAATCCAGCCGGACCGGGCAGTTTGTTCAATGGAACTTGCTTCACCTGGGTAACAGCACTGAGGGCACTGTAAAAGGGTCTGAGCAGGATCAGTACTCTTCCCTGGGCTCTCGTGGATGGTGCATCAGGTGGAACAGGTGGCTAAACCTCCTGTTGATGGTGCTGGTTCTCTGTGGTGGCTGGGTAGCTCTCACAGCTTCGGTTCCAGTAACCGGTTAATTTGGAAAGAGTCAGGTTAACTCTGTTTTCCTGAGAGGTGCTTTCTCCTTCTTCCTATTATCCCAATTGCAGGGATCTCCACTGGCTAACAGGCTGGTGGGGCCTAGTGTGTCCCTCATAGGGTGGAGGTTTCACACAGGCTGGCAGCTCTTGTTGTGTCTACCACACTCTTCACAGTTCTGAAGTGACTGCATACTCTCAAGTTTCTCCCTCCAAGACTCTATTTATAGGGGGAACTGGCTCAAAGTGTAGCTCCCCCTAGAGGCTCGGGGTGAAACCAGGTGTTCTAAGGTGTTGTTGTGTTGTTTGGTGTTTGTGGGTTTTGCTGTGCTGTTACTTACTCCATTTGTGCTCTAAGGAATTCTGTGGTGCCCAACAGGTGCCAGGGTGCCACAGATGCAGTGTAGTCATAGAGGGATGCATCAATCATCAATAACCTTCCAGATTTCTACTATTGCTGTCTACAATCACTGATGGTCAAGAGCAAGTTCATCATGTAGATGGCATTCACAAGCCTTTTCTTGACAATGATATAACCTATTTCAATGCTGACATGGGTGTTTCCTAACAATTGTATTCCATTTTGATTTGCACACCATTCTCTGAATATTTCAGAAGCTTTTTGGTAGACTGTTGAACTTGGCTTTCCTTGGTTGTCCCAAAGACAATGAATGGAGCAGAGGTGTACATTCTATAAGTATGGGGCTTGGTGGACCCCATTGTCTGGATTGCTGGGGCTCCCAATGCTCCTAAGCCCAGTGATCAGTAAGTTATAGAATTTAAGAAAACTGAGTGTGTTGAGATGATATGGAGAACATTTAATTGTGGAAAAAATTCTTTAACCACTTCACGACCAAAGACATCATTGGTTGTGCCCTGCTTTGGTCTGAGCTCACACGCTAAGCTCACATTTTTACCCACACATATCGGCTGATCTGATCAGCTGACGTGCAGCTAACAGGTGTGGGTGGATCACAGATCCACCCCTGACGGTAAGCTAGTTAGATCAATTTCACACATGCTGGGAATTGTGCCGTTACCTGCCGCCATCAGTGGCCCCGAGACGCAATCAAAGGACCCCGATGGGTTGTTATGACAGCTGAGGGTCATCTTATGATTCCTGTGAATATTGGCTAAGCACCAGCATTCACAGGAGATCAGCATTTCTTCATCGCTGAAGCACCACTGATCACTGAAGCTCTGAAAAGCAGAAGCGATTGGAAAGTGCAGATTTCAAGTGCCCTAAGGAGATTAAAAAAATCAATAAGAAGTGTAAAAAAGTTTTAAAAAATAATAAAAAAATAAAAAAAATTAACATTTAAATCAGTTTTGTTTGGCCCCATTGAAAAAACAAATTATGTATATAAGCAAAAAACGTATATTTGGTATCGCCGCATTCACAAATGCCCAATCTATTGCAATATAATATAAATTATTCTGATAGGTAAACTGTGTAACGGAGAAAAAAGTCAAAACACCAAATTCACTTTATTTTTGTTGCTACAACATTGCAATAAAATGTAACAGATGATCAAATGGTCAAATCTATGCAAAAATGGAATAATTCAAAGTGTCAGCTCAAGAAGCAAAAAATAAGCCGTCACACAGCCCCAGATCCCGAAAGATGAGAACAATACGGGGCGCGAAAATGGCGACAAAAAGTGTCATTCTTTATTTTTCACAAGTTTTTGAATTTTTTTTCAGCGCTTAGAGAGAAGTAAACTCTTACTGACCTTGGGAATCATATTGCCAGGTCCGTTTTACCATATAGTAAATAAAATTGCACTTTTTTTTGCAGTTTTTCCGCAGTTTAATTCTCTCCCCCATTTTACTGTACACTATATGATATAACAAATGATGATACTCAAAAGTACAACTCGTCACACCAAAAGCAAGCCTCATGTGGCTAAATTGACCGAAAAATAAAAAAGTTATGGTTCTTGGAAGAAGAGGAGGAAAAAACTAAAATGAAAAATGGAAAATGGCTCAGGGTAAAGAAGGTCTTAATCAGATTTCTCTGAGATAAAAAGGTGAAGCGGGTTCTCTTCCTTCTATCAAATGGAAATAATATCTGTCTTTACCGGAGGAATGTTCTGAGAATATTTAAAATAATTTTAAACACAATTTCCTTATGAAACTGTAAAAACACCTGTCCCATGATCACTGACATGCTTTCCGAGTGTTATCATTACCCATCAAAGCTGATTTTGTTGTATTTTTTTGCACTGTGCATTATGGAACATTCCTGTATAGAAACTTTGGTATGTCTTACATTATAGATTGGACCTATTTTTTTCACAGCATTGTATGATGAGGAGATATGGGGTTACCGGAGAGAGCTGTCCCCCTAAATGGTTTGGATCAAAAAGTATCAACACAACTCACTACAGAAGACATATAAATGATCGGCATTGTTGACTTGCCTGGCCAATTGTATTAGTGTTGCAACTTGTTATGTTTATGATGTTACTGCTGTTATAATATATTGAACCAGGTTTCCTCATGATTTGGAAGTTGCATTAGTTTTCTATTGCAGTTGAAAATGTATTGAAATGTGATCGATGTAGCAGTTCATGGGGTGTCTCGTGTCCTGGATGCCAAAGTATTGCTGTTATTTTTTCATCTAACAAAACATTATGAATGTTTAGGGCTGCAAAGGACCTGCTCGGTTCAACGTACGTGAAGGGACATCCTGTGTCATCATGTGAAGGGAGCCCCTGGTTATCGTGTAAAGAGACCCCCTGGACATCATCGGAAGGGGGCCACCTGGGTCCAGCAATGTGAGGGACCTCTGTGTCATCATGTGAAGGGAGCCCCTGGGGTTATCCGTGTAAAGAGACCCCCTGGTACATCATGTGGAAGGGGCCTCCTGGGTCAGCATGTGAGGACCTCCTGTGTCATCATGTGAAGGGAGCCCCTGGTTTCGTGTAAAGAGACCCCCGGGACATCATGTGAAGAGACCCCTCAGGACAGTCATGTGAAGGGCCTCCTGGGTCCCAGCCTTTGAGGGTCCTCCTGGTCATCGTGTGAAGAGAGCCCCTGGGTTTATCCTGTGAAAGACCCGCCTGGACATCGATGTGAAGGGTAGGGATGGGCCGAGTAAAACTCCTACTATTCGGCACTCGCCGAATAATAGCAGTATTCGTGTATTTGCTACTCGCCGAGTAAATTAGGATAGATTACTTCGGATAGCAAGTACCGAATACTTTTGCAGTGTATCAGTAAATACACTGCAAAATCCTGTAAAAGAAGAAAATTTGGTTAAAAATAAAAAAAAATCAGAGTACTCACCTAACCGACGGCTGTAACCGGGACCGTCCAATGCACGTCCTATTCATGGAAAAGGCCTTTCCCTCTCCTCACCAATCAGATGCTGGGAGAGATCGGGCCAATCAAGATTGCCGCCACGTCCACAATCCCCGTTGATCTCTAGCATCCACCTGATTGCCGATTGAAAGGTCCACTCAGGTTACACCGAGACCTTTCCATCTGGCAAATCTAGGTGGCCGCTAGCGATTACTTCAAGAGACGTTTGCGGCATCTGATTGGCCAATCTCTCCCAGCACATCTGATTGGCTGAGGAGTGAAAGGTCCTTTTCCATGAATAGATGTGCATTCGCCGGTCCCGGGTACAGCCGTCGGTAAGGTGAGTATCCGATTATTTTTTACTTTTTAACCACTTATTTCTCTCCTTTACAGGACTTTTGCAGTGTATCCTACTGATACGCTGCAAAAGTAATTCGGATCGCTATACACGCAATGAGTATGCGAGTAACCGCTACCTATCGTTGTGGTTATATCTATTCTGAATAGTAATGGTACTCGCCCATCCCTAGAGAAGGGGCCTCCTGGGTCGTCGTGTAAGGGACCTCCTGGATCACCCATGTGAAGGTGCCTCCCGGGACATCGTGTGAAGGCTCCTCCCGGGACATTGTTGTGAGTGTGAACTCTTGGGTCATCATGTGAAATGACCTCCCGGGTCATCATGTGTAGGGACATTCCAGGCAGGTCATCATGTGAAGGGACCTCATGTGGTCATCATGTGAAAGGAGTTCTGGGTTATCGGTGAATGGACTTCCTGGTTATCATTGTGTGAAGGGACCTCCTTGGTCCATCATAAGTAACAAAGGTCTTCATTCAACCATAAAAATCTAATTTTCATCTAGTTCACCCATATACTAACATTGTGTGAAGGAACCTCGCTGGATCATCATGTGAAGGGACCTCCAGGTCATCGTGTTAAGGAAACTCCCAAGTCATTCATGTAAGGGACCTCCTGGATCATGGTGTAAAGGGGCCTCTAGGGTCATCAGTTAAAGGGACACTCCTTGAGGACATCATGACAGAGATGTAGCAGAGCTGTGCACACCATGGTAAAGATCATGTGAGTTTCATGCAGGCAAGTATGATCTCACATGAACCTCACACACTGCTACTCGTCACATGACTGCTGAACTGCTGACCTGAGTCAGCTGTTCATTTGAAAATCCAGGCGGGAAGGTCAAAAAAGAAAAACCGGTTTGAAAACAAGGATTGAAAACCCGGATTACCCCTGTCCGGTATCAATCCGGGGACATAATAGCCCCCATGTTATGGCCGCGTCGGATTGCACCGGATGGTACAATCCAGGAGATCGGTTTTTCAAAACCGGTTTTCAAACCGGATCACTAGGGTCCGCACCTGTCCGTTGCAATCCGGTTATTCACTTAATGCCGACCAGCAGAGCTGGCCACGAACGGTTTTCTCTTTGCCTCCCACGGCTGCCTGACAGCAGGATCACTAGCTCCCCCCGCAAGCCATCCCCACCCGATCCTAACTTAGGATAGGGTGTGGAAGCGGTGGGGGAGAGGAGGATCCTGCAGTCAGGCAGCAGAGAAGCTGTCACGGCAGTCAGCATTGTTTAAAAAGCCGGCAGCTTATTACCGCTAGCTTTTAAAACAAATGAAATGGGAATTGCATTTTTTCCTCTGCTTAGCCAGAACCTCTTTATAGGGTCCAGCAGCAGAGGATCTACTCGCAATACTCGCTTTCCCCATTGACTTACATTGGACTCGGCTAGACTTGTAATGAGTAACCCTATTATCGGGACCTACTGTTACATCTAGCGAGTCCGAATATTTCAGAACTCGCTTCATCCCTAATAGTAAACATAGTTTTAAGGTTTCTGAAGACTAAGTCAATCTATTCAACAAATAGCCTAACATTGTGTAAAGGAACCTCCTGGGTCATCGTGTAAAGAAACTCCCAGGTCATATCGCTTGAAGGACCTCCTGGAGTCATCATGTGAAGGGGCCTCAATTGTTCATCGTGTGAAAGGTTGCCTCCTGGGTCATCATGTGAGGGACCTCCCGGTCAAAATTGGGTGAAGGGACCTCCTGGCTCACCGTGTAAAAGGACCTCCTGGTTATTCGTGTTGAAGGGAACCTCTTGTGTCATCGTGTGAAGGTCCACCAGACATCATGGAGGGGAAACTCCTGGGACATCATGTAAGGTACCTCCTGGGTCATTTGTGTGAATGGAGCTCCTGGTCCATCAAAATTGTAACTGAAAGAAAGCTCGTGGGTTATCTTGTGAAGGGACCTCCTGTGTCATCGTGTAAACGGACCTCTCCCTGGTCATCATAGTAACATAAGCTATGGGTTGAACTAGATGGATTTAGTCCTTCCTTCAACCTCAAAACTAAGTTTGTGTGAACGGAACCTCCTATCCATCGGAGTGTAAGGACCTCCAGGTCAGTCATGTGAAGGACCTTCCAGGTCATCCTGGTGAAGAGAGCTCCTGATCATCGGTGTCATGGACCATTCCTGGTCATCTTGTGAAGGGCATCCTGGATCATCATGTGAAGGGGCCTCCTGGTCGTCGTGTGAAGGGAGTCCCTGAGTTATCGGTAACAGAGACCCCCTGGTCATCATGTGAAAGGGGCCTCCTGGGTCGTCGTGTGAGGGACCTCCTGCATCACCATATGAAGGGGCCTCCCGGACATCGTGTGAAGGCTCCTCCCAGGACATTGTGTGAGGGTAACGCTTGGTCATTCATGTGAAATGACCTCCCGTCATCATGTTGAAGGGACCCCGCATGGGTCATCATGTGAAGGTACTTCTTTGTGCAATTGTGTCGAAGGACTCCCGGTTCATCGAGTGAAGGAAACTCCCAGGTATCATGTGAAGGACCTCCTGGACATCGTGTAAAGAGCCTCCAGGGTCAATCGTGTAAAGGGACTCCTGGGTCCATCATGTGAAGGCCTCCTGGTCATCGTTCAAGGGACCTCCTGGGTCATAGGTGAATGGAAACTCCCAGTCAACATGTAAGGGTAACCTACCTGGATCATTGTGTAAAGGGGCCTCCAGGGTCCATCCGTGTAAGGGGCCTCCTGGGTCATCATGTGAAAGGGACCTCCTGGTCATCATGTGAAGGGACCTCCAGGTCATCATGGAAGGACCTCCTGCATCATCGTGTAAAGGGTTCCCTTCAGGGTCATCATGTAATGGGGCCCTCATGGAGTCCATCATGTGAGGACCTCCGGTCATTTGTAAAGGGTATGCTTCCTTGGTCATCGTGTACACGTCCTCTTGGGTCATAGTCTAATAAGGAACCTCATGGTTTTCATCTGAAGTGACCTCCCAGGACATCGTGGGAGGGAACTCCCAAGTCATCAGGTGAAGGGACCTACTGGTCTTCGTGTGAAGAAGCTCCTGTTTATCAATTGTGTAAAGGGATGCTCCTGTTTATCATGTGACGGGACCCCTCCTAACTCATCGATAAAAGCGATCATCCTGGATCATCATGTGAAGGGAGCTCCTGGTCATCATGTGAAGGGATCTCCTGGGTCATCATTGTGTACAGGAATCTCCTGGGGTTATGGTGTGAAGAGGTCTCTGGGTCATCATGTAGAGCGGCACTCTCAGGTCTATCATAGTAACATAGTTTTGTCAGGTCCCCTGGCACCGCTCCCCAGCTCACCACCCCCGGGCGGCAATCTTCTACGGGCATGCCGGTGTCCCAGGCGTACTGTTCTCGTAGCCATCGCCTCCGGTTTTCCCTTTCCTTTCAGCTGACCACCGGTCTCACACATGAACACATTACAAATGGTCGGTATTCATGTGACCAATCAGCGGGCACTAGGTTGCCACCCTCTCCTGTGACTCTGAGGCCCAGCAAAGTCCAATCTTAACCTCGCCCCTTGACCAATAGCACTGCTCTTGCTCTGGTATATCAGGCAACCTCCAGTGATGGGAGGTGCCTGATTATTAAGTTAGTTTGCTACTGCCGTTGCAGACGTGTCAGGCCTTCCATGTACACTATTACTGAACCCTAGCTGTTGCACTCACTGGTAGGCCACCATTCCTTTTCGCCTAAGCATTGTACTGTTACCAACCCCCGAATTCTTAGCTGTGCACATAGCATAGTCTAACCTTAACCGAGCCGACCCCCTGGTACTAAAAGCCGTGGTATTAGACCCCCAGTGTGCTTACCCCTGACATACCTGTATTATGCCAACCCCTGATAAGCCTCACCAGTTGGGAGTTCGGTACCACGGCCTAGTGGGTCCACTCTAGTGCGCCTTCCACCGGAAGAGTGACAGTTTTTTAAGGTTGCAGGAAGACTAAATTCATCTAGTTCAACCCATAGCCTGAACATTGAGTGTGAAGGAACCTCCTGGGTCATCATGTGAAAGGAACTCCAGGGTTATTTGTCAAGGGAACCTCCTGGGTCATCTTTTAAAGGGACCTGCTGTCATCGTGTAAGGGGCCTCATAGTCATCATGTGAAGGCTTTCATGGTCATCATGTGTAGGATCTCCTGGTCCCATCGTGTGAGGGCCTCCTGGAACATCATAGTAAAGGGACTCCTGGTTTGATCATTGAAGGGATCCTCTTGGTCCATCATAGTATCATATTTTTTAAAGTTGAAGATGACTAAATTCATTCTATTCAACCCATAGCCCTATAAGCGTGTGAAAAGAACTCCTGGATCATCGGTCAGATGGACATCCTAGGTCATCAGATGAAGGGGGCCTCTCGGGTCCTCATTAGAAGAGGACTTTTTCGGGTCATCATGTGAAGAGACATCCTAGGTCATCGTGTGAATGGACAATCTCCCAGTTTCCCATCATGTGAATAGCCTCAAGGTCATCGTGTAAAGGGACCTATGGTCTCAACGTGTGAAGCAGGTCCTAAGACCATCATGTGTGAAGGAGCTCCCAAATCATTGGTGAAGGACCACCTGGATCACATCCTTTTAAGTGACATCCTGGGTCATCATTGCAGGGAACCCATGGTTTTCATGTGAAAGGAGCCTCCTGGTTACTCGTGTGAAGGAACCTCCCAAATCATAGTTAACTAGGATTAGCGGTCTACTCGTTACTACATGTTACTCGGCCGAATAGTAGGGTGCTCGCTCTAACTCCTTATCTGTGAGTTTCCCTACGATTATTCGCACGTACAAGTCCCATGTAAATCAAGGGAATGCAATTCCTCTGCTGCTGACCCTATAAAGAGGTCTGGCAGCAGAGGAAAAACCTGCATTCCCATATTCATTGTTTAAAAGCCAGCGGTAAAAAAGCCGCCGGATTTAAACAATTGTGACAGCCCGACTGTTTCCCTGCCGCCTTGACAGTAGGCTCCTCCTCTCCCCTCACCGCCTCCCCACTCTATCCAAAGTTAGGATTGGGTGGGGAAGCTGCGGCAGATCTGGAGGATCCTACAGTCATGCAGCCGGGAGCGCAGAACCAACCGTGGCCATCTCCCGGCATTAATTGAGAAGGGACCTCTTGGTCATGTGAAAAGGACCTCTTGGTCATCGTGTAAAGGATGCCCGTTTCATTGTTTGAAGGGACTCCTCGGTCATTGTGTGAAGTGGGCCTCCTGGATATCTTTGTGTAGGGACCACCCTGGTAATTGTGTGATGGGACGTCCTTGGTCCATTATTTGGAAAGGACCTCGATCGCCATCATGTGAAGAGAACCTCCTCGGTCTTTGTGTGAAGGGACCTTTCTGGTTCATTAGTGTGAAAGGGACCTACTGGGTCATGTGTGAATGACCTCCTGGGTTATCCTGTGAAGGGACCTCCTGAGGTTATCATGTGAAGGGGACTCCCAGGACATCATGTGAGTGGATCTCCCGGGACATCATTTGAAGGGGGACCTCCTGGGTTTTCATGTGAAGGGTCTCCTGGGTCATTGTATAAGGGACCTCCCAGGACATTTGTGTGAAGGGACCTCTTGGTCATCGTGTGAAGGGACTTCCTGGTTATCCTGATGAAGGGACCTACTGGGTTATCGTGTGCAGGGGTCTCCCAGACATCATGTGAGTGGATCTCCGGGTCATCATGTGAAATGGACCTCCTGGGTGTGAAGAGACCTACTGGGTATTTCTTGCTAGAAGCATCTCTGTGTTATCATTATGAAGGTAACTCCCAAGTCATGCGTGTAAAAGGATCTCCCCGGATCATCATGTGGAAAGGGGAGCTCCCTGGGTTATCATATGAAGGGGTCTTCTGGTTCGATTGTATGAAGGGACCTCCATGGTCATCGATTGAACAGAACTTCCCGGGTCATCATAGTAACATAGTTTTTAAGCATGTAAGGAAGACTAATCCATTAGATACATCCCATAGCCTAACATTGTGTGAAAGGACCTCCTGGGTCATTGTGTGAAGAAACCTCCTGAGTATAGTGTCAAGGGACCTCCCATACATCATACAAAGGGCCCTCCTGGGTCATTGTGTGAAGGGACCTTCCGGTAATCGGTGAAGGACCTCCTGGTCATTGTGTAAAGGGGACTCCCAGGTCATCGTGTATAGGGGCACTCCTATGTCATCAGTAAAAGAACCTCCCCTGGTCCCTTGTGTGACGGGGACCAACTCCTAGAGTGATCGTGTGAAGGGACCTCTTGGTTCAACATGTGAAGGGACCGTCCAGGTCATCATTGAAAGGGACCTCCTGGGTCAACATGTAAAGGGGCCTTTTCTGGTTTATCGTGTCAGGGGGACTCTCCGGGAACCATCATGTAGGGGACCTCCCAGTCCATCACGTGAAGGTGAGGCAACCCAGGAGTCCGCTTGACCACAGTGGGCATTGCCTCCCTCACATGGATGAGCATGCTTGAAAGCAAAAAAAAGAAGGGGGTCCCCTAGCCAGGAACACCACAGTCGCAACACTTGTCCAGACTCCAGACCAGAAGGGAGAGCTTCTGAACTCCGGTTTAGGAAGCTTATCCTAAAAATTCTGTTCGTGTGAGGGTTAGGAGAGAAACTCAAAGTCTGAGACAGAGAAACTTTAAAGAGAACTGCAATAGTAGTATAACCCTCTATCAGAAAATCAAAAAGTCAGCATCCTATAGCCAGCTTAATCGGTGGCAGCCCAGATGGAGGTAAAGTCCCTTGGCCGACCACAGACCAAGAAATGTTTGACAAATAAAGGCCAGGCTGAAGATACCTTTGACACCCACAACAGCAGCAATGTTAAATTGAATTCTTTCGGGTGCAAACAAAGTGCAGAACAGTGTACGGGACTATGCTCTAAACCTGTAAGAGGCACTGTGGGCTATTAAACAGTTGACCCCCGACAGTGGTGCGAGATGAGACAGACTGGTGACCCAGCAGTTTTTATTGAGGGGCTCCTTCTAACATCTCCATGACACAGCTGCGTCATTATTGGCCCTACAAAATTCATGATCTAGACTTTGAACAGTTTAATTAAAGACCGGGCCATCCGGTGCTGCGAGAATCAATCCCAAAGTGGCAACTGCACCACTCCGGTGCACCACTATCACATACCAACCAGTAGGCGGCATCCCTTTCACCCCCGCACCCGTGGATGCTGAAGCACAGACCCTAAGCATAATGCTCCTGTGCAGATCTACGTCTCCAGGTACAAGTGCTGACCAAAAGTTTGGCTGCACTGGACTAAAACCGTTCAATCCATGCAGGTGCCCCAACGGAGAAGATTCAGCTTGCCTCCATTCCAGCTAACGTCCTTTTATGAATGGCAGAAAAGAAAAGAATCCCAAACCGATCATAAGGAAGAGACAGCAATTGCTATGGCGCATCTGGACAACCAATCTGCTGCCTCCATGTCAAGCTCGGGCACCTTGTCAAGATCCTGTTCCTTTAAAACGGACCCAACCCTGGGGCAAGGGGCGAACCCACAGGAGTATGACACCATCCCACAAAATGCCAGAACAAGTATGTAGGGGTGACGACCGATCCTCCCCCGTGATGAATATTGCATCCCGAAAAAATGAAGACTTTTACTGGACACCAGCCTCCCAGTGGACAACGTGCCCATTACTAATCCTTTTCAAACCGTACCTGGGCTGACACTGACATTACCCCGCAGCCCTGATGATGATCTGAGCATAATTGCCAGTAAAAAGGTCAGCCCAAGTGCCACAAGTGGGGTAAAAGGAGATGACCGTAAAGGTTGAGCGAACAAGTTAAAGTTGCAAGGTTTGAGTAATTGTAGACCTTGACCGTGAGAATTGAAACCCAATGATTACTCAGGCACAATGTAATACAGAATTGTCTTTGAAATTATTGTTTTGTTGCAACAGTACTGAGACCGCCCAATACTCCATCAGCAGTGAGTCCAGCAGAAGGAGATAAACAGCCCTAATGCGGTGACAAACAGGTAGACCTATCTGTGGAGAAGTCAGCAGAGTCAGGGTGAGTGATCCATTCCCCATTCGCAATACCTCCTAGGAGCGAAATGTTAAATCTGAGGTGTCGGAAAGAAATGAGCCAACCCCTAAGTGTTTGAATTTGATTAGAATCACCAAATTGGGTTTGTTCGAACGAATTGATCGTCGAATGTTTTATCAGAACACCGTCGAACCCCCAGTTGGAATTCAAAGGTAATCTAAAAGCGCCAAACTACTCAGCAATAGAAATAGTCTCATGACGTAGCATAAGTGCACGAGACACGGTCTGAGCCAACACTGCACACTCTTGCCCACACACATCTACCTCTTCCAAAAGCACATCAAAATAGATGGTGTTAACATTAACCTAAAATTTTCAGAGGTTGAAAATGAAACTGAATTCAATTGACAGATGGAGGAGTCAACAGTGGAAAAGTGCAGTAAGTTTTTACATTAAGGAAAGGAGGGGGGAAGGAGGAGTCAAAGGAGGATGAGACACAGGTAAGAGCTATGCAGTCAAAGAGCCCTGCTCAAATCATGTACACACAGCAAGGAACCCCAACAAGAGACCTTCACTCATCCCAAAGGGGTCAGAACCACAGAAATATCAGCATCAATTGTCGCAGACCAAAAAATGCTGAATGGCCCAGCCTACAAGCATGCACAGGGTCTAGTATTCAAGGTTAACATTGCTCAGCAACTATACTTTAGTCGATATTACAGAAAAAAACTAGAAGAGGTAGGTCAAGATGCCTATTTAGGCCTAGTGGGTGATACCCTCAAAGCTCATGCAAGCGCTCACTTCAAGTATGCCCCACCACACACAGGTGGGACAACTATAAGGTTTACGTGTAGTCACGGAAAAATAGTCAGGAAAGATCAATGACCTGATGGAGGATTTCCCCAGAAGAAGCTGACCCACTTAAACATGTGATACATACATGGTGATCACACTAGAAGGGTTTCCCACCCTTTTCCTGCCTATAAGCACTTTATTGGCACAATCTTGGTAAGACATGTAATGAACTTTGCTTGCTGACCATCATTTTACATGCGCTTTAGTATGTACGGTGATATTGCAGTTTGCACTTCATACTTATTGTGTTATACCTATAACCATGTATGTACTTTAACAAAATGAGGCGGTGTAATTCCATCACTAGGAGAGCAAATATACAGAATCTGTAACATGTCATAATACCAATTTACTTATAAGCTGCTGTGAATATATATGTGTGTCTTGTATCCACTGCAACTTATGCAAAGCACCAATTTTATGAATGACATGTTTTGCAAATAAATTATACATTTATAAACGCAGAAAAGAACACTCCTTTGTCTCTTTGTTGGTGATTATATAAAAATATATATTAGTTTTTTGCTAAAGGCAAAACTGAGTAGGGTTTATTTCACCTCTGCTTGATATAATTGTTGAACATATGGAACTATTTAATAAAGTTTTGGTAAGTATGACAGGAAAATAGTCAGGTCAGGTCAGTTACCGGTTTAGAGGCCTAGTGGGGCCTAGGTGGCACAGGTCTGGAACATGACCTGGCCCAAGCATTTCATTCAAGTTTAAACATTGCTCAACAACTATAATTTTAGTGGAGTATTACAGGGAAATTAATAGAGAGGGTATCAGTGACGTGTTTTGGCCTACAGGCCGGATGACTTAAAGCTCATTAAGCGCTCCGATCAATGTTATATCCTGCCAAACACAGGTGGACACTATGACTTTTACCATGGAGATATTACCGAAAAAAACTAGTCAGGTAGTCCATTACCTGTTTAGGCCTAATGGCTGATCAACTCAAGCGCATGCAAGTATTCCCATCAATGTTTAATGCCCTGCCACACAAAGTAAGAGGATCCACTATACGTTTTGTGGAAAATTACTGAAAAAAAAGTCATGAAGGTCAATAACCTGTTTAGGCCTACTTGGCCGGATACAGTCCCATATGAATAAGTTTGGGCACCCCTCGTAATCCTTACTCTTTTTTTTTCTTGTTTGTTTAAATTGTTTTTTGCAACAGCTATTTCAGTTTGTGATATAATAAATAACTGATGGACACAGTAATAATTCAGGTTTGAAATGAGGTTATTGACTAACCGATATGTGAAAATATCAATATTTCAAAATATGAAGGGTGCCAAAGTATGGGCACCCTTCTGATTTTCATGATTTGAATACTCCTATTTTTACTTGACTGTACAGAAGCACTAAATAAGTTTGGTAACCTCATTGAGCTTTGTACTTTCATAGCCCCGGTTTATCCAATCATAAAAGATCTATATCGGTGCCCACTTGCAAGTTGTTATTCTCCTAGTTGCATCTTCTCTGAGGAGTGGCATCATGGCTCCTCAAAACAGCTCTCAAATGATCCTGAAAAAAAAGGTTGGTCAACATAGTTGTTCAGTGGAAGGATACAAAAAGTTTGTCTCAGAGATTAAAAAACCTTCAGTTTTCCAACTGTGAGGAACATATAAGGAAATGGACACTCACAGGACAGTTCTTGTAAAGGCCAGAAGTGGCAGGCCAACAAAAAATAACAGCAAAGACAGAAGAAGAAGAATGGTGGATAACAGTCAAAGAACAATCCACTAGACCACCTCCAAATGACCTGCAGCAACATCTTGCTGCAGATGGTGTCACTGTGCACGTTCAACAATAAGCGCCACCACAAAAAGCTGAGGGAGATGATGCAAAGAAGCCTTTCTGCAAACCCACAAACAGAGTCCCTGATTAAAAGCAATTTGGACAACCAGTTTCATTTTAGAAAGGGCCCTTTGGGGACTGAAAAAACAAAGGTTGTTTGGTCAACAACAAGGCGATGCATGGCAACCAAAAAACACAGCATTCCAAAAAAAAAACTGCTCCCCATTCAAATTTGGGGAGGTCCACCAAGTTTGGGCTTGGGGGCCAAATGACCCCGGAATCTTTTTAAATTGAGGGTCGCATATTCCACCAGTACAGCGATCTTGAAATAAGTTCAAAATCATGTCAAATTTGATGACCCGGGATGATCTTTCAGCAAGACAAGGACCATAACACCGCCCCAAAAATTACCGGGCTTTCCCCATGCAAGGAAAAATTTAAAAAATTTCAAATGGCCTTTCCATCCCCCGCCCTTTAATATCATTGAACTCTGTGGGATTTTTGAAGGGGGCTGCCATTCCCGGGCACTCAAATTTAAAACTGAACGGAATTTGTTTGTAAAAGGAATGTCAAAAATACCTCCTGAAACTCAAACAGCTTACAACGATAAGGGTTTTTTTTTCAAAAGTGACTACTAAATTTAATGTCACTTTCTTTAGGTCCCAAAACTTTGCACCTGCAAATTTTAAATAATGATATTTTACATTTTTTTTTTTTTATCAATAAACCTCATTCAATCCTAAATATTTCTTTTCCCATCATTATTACTTATCAAAACTTAATATTTCTGTGCCATCCCTTTTTATTTCTATATCACACGAAATAACTGTGCCACAAATTATTACATAATCACACTGAAATATTACTGGACCCCTCATTATACAATATCACACTGAAATATTAAATGTTCCATCATTATTAAATTTTTCCACGAAATATTCCGGGTCCACAGTTTTACAATATCACACTTGAAATAAATGTGTCCATCAGTTATTTTAAAATAATCACACTGAAATATTACTTGTGTCCATCATTATACAAATCCACTGAAATATTACTTGCCATAGTTTTAAATAGATCACACTGAAAATTCGTGCCCTCATTATTTCCCTTATCACACTGAAAATAACGTTCCACAGTTTTTACATAGACACCCGAAAAATTTTCTGTGTCCCAAAACTACTGGGCTGGTAACTGAAAGCTCATGCAAGCGCTTCCCATCCAATGTAATAGCACTGCCCCACACAGGTGTAGAACTATAAGTTTTTGTGGAGAATTAACCGGAAAAACTAGTCATGTAGTTCAGTGACCTGATAGGCCCTAGGTACATAGAAGATTGACCAAATCAATGCTTTTAAGGGGTCCCAAAAACTGTTCATGTGTATACAACACATTTGCGCCAAAACCTGGTTTGTGTGCCCAAAACCACTTTACGCATACATTTAAGGAGATGTAGTAATCACTTCCTATTAAGCCACCCAAAAATGTTGTAATGTGAATACAGCAATTGGTTCGATAGACAAAAAGGTTGAATATTCAGAAACAGGGGCAGAGTGTCAAGGTAGTAGGTATTACCTCTAAGGGCCCAACTCAAGTCAAGCACAAACAGCATGGATACCCCAACAACAGTTCTTCATTTTTCAAAAACAGTAAGGCACGCAACCATTTAAGTGGGATCAATTGCCCCCAGAGCCGAAATATTGAATGTGGGTTAATGGCGCACATTGAAAAGTATCACACCAAAGTGGATTAGCTCCCCAGCGACACAGGAGGTGGAAAGTCCTGCGGATCCATGACTTGTTCATCTTGATAAATGTTAGTCTGTCTACACTATCACACTTATCATCAGCGCACAATACCAGCAGCGCTGAAAGACACGTTTTCAGAGATAAACGCTCGCTGCAGGGCATGAAAAATCTCCAAGCATGAGTGGTGAGCTCAGCCCTTTTCCAGTTTTGAAGCCCAAAATGCACAAGCGTCCCACTTCCACAGGCATGGCATTCGGTATTCACTGTAGATACTCCTGTACAATCCTCTCTAGTGTTCAATTTTTGTCAGACTTGTTCTCTCTCTGAAATGCAAAGGATGTCTACAAAAAAAGGTGAATAATCTTACAAACATTGCTGTTACCGGGAAGATACACTGTTACTGTCAACCTTGAGTGATACCGACTCGACGTTCTCAGGGTTAATAGGTAGAACTTATACGATAGAAATTTAAACAATATATACCTATGTGCACCATTGGTGTTTGGGGAAAAGCAGTACTAAGGTTTGTGTAAAGAGGCTTCTGCTGAAACCTGCTGCAATGCGGCATCCCTTTTCCAGCAGGAATCATTTGGCCAAATTTACTCTTGTACCAGGGGTTCTAAGATTCTGGCAACCCCAGTAGATGGCATTATTTCAATTCTAACATCACGATGATTATGTTGCAGTAGTGCAGCAAGAAGGCCTCTTGTGTCTTGTCATCCAGGATGCCCAAGCCTGCTAGTAATTGGTGGCGCAGTACCATTTCTCGCTTGCACTCCTCTGCCCTCTCCACCCAGCCTTGCACAACAGGAATGAGATCAAGATCCTCCCTCATCCTGCAGAGTTTATCAATGCCCATCACCTGTACATCCTCCATCTCTTCCCATGGCCCTGAACCTTCATCAACAGTTTGGCTCTACCATCGCCCTCATTGTTCCCTCTCTCCCCACCCTCCCATGCCAGCCACCATTGGTGCGGCCAGGATCCATCTGGACGTTTGAGATCTAGTCATCCCCTTCCGCTTACCCTGCTCCTCTACTTCCCCTTCCTCTGGTCCACCAACTGACTCCGAACACTGGTTAAAGTGTCGCTCCTGCATGGTAGATGACTCGGTATAGTCATCGAGAATGGACTCATCAGCGCTAAACATCTTAGTAGCCATTTCAAAACTCTGCAAGAAAGGTGCAGAGGTCCTTGACTGAGACCACCATCCAGAAGCATGATTTGCCCACCGTCTGGATTGTGTTTGCCCAGCTAACCGTCAAACATACTTCACCTGGGTTCGATGCTGCTTTGCCACAGACGCTGCAACATGTGCAGATGGTACCCATCATGTCGGCACATCGCATTTCAGGCGTGAACCGGCAGCTAAAGACTTCTGTAGAGATGCAAGTCGTTGAGCTGTGGGATGCAAAACAGTGGGAAGTAGCACACAGCGACCGAGCCTTCTGCAGAAGCACATCTACGCCGGGATAGTGGGCAGAAATTGCTGGATTAAACCAGGTTCAAGACGTGAGCCATACAAGCACGTGTATCACACACCTTGCCCCGGCGAAGTGCATCACCCTAGTTTGCAGCATTGTCGCACACGCTTCCCTGCTTGCAGGTTCAGTGCGACCAACCATTGATGAAACTCGATCTCCAGTGCTGCTGACCACATAACTCCTCACAGCTGATGTGACTCACCATTTCTTCACCAGTACAATTCCCACCTATCCATCAACCTCCTAGCACCCAATTACTCACAATTTCCACAAGACATTCAACGCAAACAACGGAGAAGGAGGAAAATATGAGATGCTGGGGGGGGGGGGGGGGGGAAAATATAATGTAGTCCACACGAGCTTGAGGAGTTTTGTGCGTCAGCCACTGGAGATCGAGTTTCATACAACCTGGTTAGTCTCCACTGAACCTGCAAGCAGGGAAGAGCCGAGTGCGACAATGCTGCAAACTAGCGGTGATGGGCCCCTTACTCTTGCCGGGGCAAGGTGAAACCACGTGCCTTGTATGGCTCACGTCTTGAACCTGGTTCATCCAGCAATTTCTATGTCCCACTATCCCCGGGTAGATGTGTTCTGCAGAAGGGCACGGTCGCTGTGTGCACTACTTCCCCTTGTTGTGCAACATCCCGACAGCTCCACGACTTGCATCGCTACGTAGTCCTTTAGCCTGCCGGTTCACCAACCGCCTGAAAAAATCGCATGTGCCGACTGCCATGAGAGTTCCACTCTGCACAAGTTTGCAGCGACTGTGGCAGCAGCATCAAACCCGAGGTGCAGTAATTTATGACGGTTAGCCTGGCAATACAACAATCCAGGAGTGGGGCAAATCATGCTTCTGGATGGGTCTCAGATCAAGGACCCTGCACCTTTTTCTGCAGAGTTTTTGAAATGGCTACAAGCATGTTTAGGCGCTGTTGATCCCATTATCAGCATGACTATAACCCATCATCGTACATTCTGGAGCACACTTTAAAAACCAGTGTCGATCAGTTGGTGGACCAATAGGAAGGGGGGAAGTTAGAGGAGCAGGCGTATGCGGAAAGGGATGACTAAAGATCTCAAACGTCCAGATGACGCCAGCACCAAGGTGTGCTGGCATGGGGAGGGTGGGGGAGAGGGAACATTGAGGGCGCATGGTAGAAGCCAAACTGTTGATGAAGGTTCAGGACCATGGAAGAGATGGAGGATGTACAGGTGATGGGCATGGAAAACTCAGCAGAATGAGGAGATCTTGATCTTCATTCCTGTTGTGCAAGGTTGGGGGGAGAGGGAAGAGGAATCAAGCGAGAATGTTACCCTGCCCCACCAATACTAGCAAGGACTTGGGCCTCCTGGATCACAAGACACAAGAGAAGCCTTCTTGCTGCACTACCTGCAACATAATCCATCGGATTGTAGAATTTGAATAAACCATCCACTTGGTTGCACAAACTTAGAACCCCGGTACAAGAGTAAATTTGCCAAATGATTCCTGCCCTGGAAAGGGATGCAAACGCATGCAAGCAGTATCAGCAGAAGCCTTAACACAACCTTAAGTACTGCTTTTTCCCAAACACCAATGGTGCACATAGTATATATTTTTAAGTTCTATCGTATTAAGTTCTACTATTCACCCTGAGAACGTCGAGTCGGTATCACTCAAGTTAACATAACAGTGTATCTGGTAACAGCAATGTTGTAAGATTATTTCACCTTTTTTTAGACATCCTTTGCATTGCCCAGAAGAGAGAACAAGTCTGAGACACATAGTGAACACCAGAGAGATTGTACAGGAGTATCTACAGCTGAATACCGATGCATGCCTGTGGAAAGTGGATACACTTGTGCATTTTGGGCTTCAAAACAGGAAAAATGGCCTGAGCCCACCACTCATGCTTGGTAGAATTTTTCATGCCTGCAGCTAGCCGTTCTCTCTGAAACGTGTCTTCACGCTGATGGTATTTTGGCTGACTGATAATGTGATAGTGTAGACAGCCTAACATTTATCAAGATGAACAATCATGGATCCGCAAGGACTTTTCCACCCCTGTGTCAGCCTGGGGAGACTAAACACTTGTGTACATTTCAATGTGCTCATTAAACTCCATACATTTCAATATTTTCGCTCTGGGGCAATTGATCCCACTTAAATGGTGGCTGTGCCTTTACTGTTTTTTGAAAAATGAAGAACTGTTTGTTGGGGTATCCATGCAGTTTGTTGCTTGACTTGAGTAGGGCCCTTAGAGGCTAATACTATCCTTGACACTCCTGCCCCTGTTCTGAATATTCAAAACCTTTTTGTCTATCGAACCAATTGCTGGGTATTCACATACAACATTTTTGGTGCTTAAAAGAAGTGATTACTACATCTCCCTAAAATGTATTCGTACAGTGGTTTAGGGCACCAAAACCAGGATTTTGGCAAATGTGTTGTATACACATGAACAGTTTTTGGGCCTAAAAGCATTGTTTGGTCCAATCTTCTCTGTACACTAGGCTATTCAGGTCACTGACCTACATGACTAGTTTTTTCCGGTAATACTCCACAAAACTTATAGTTCCCACCTTGTGTGGCAGAGCATTACATTGATGGGAGCGCTTGCATGAGCTTTCAGTTTACCCAGCCCAGTAGGCCGAAACAATTTACTGACCTGTGACCTACCTGAAAAGTTTTTCCCCTGGCAATACTCCACGAAACATATAGTTCTCCCCACCTGTGTGTTGGCGGGGCATTACATTGATGCGAAGCGCTTGCATAGCCTTTTCAGTTTAACTTGCCTCCCAGCTGAGCCTCAACAGGGTCACAGACATTTATGATTATTTTTTTTTTCGGTAATTTTCCACAAAACCTAAAGTCGTCCAACGTGTGTGTGGCATGGCATAACATTAATGGGAGCACTTGCATGAGCTTTCTTTACATCATATGAAATATTTGGGCACCCCTTAATCTTACTCTTTTTTTTTGTTTTAAATTGTTTTTTTTGCAACAGCTATTTCAGTGTGATCTATGTAATAACTTGATGGACACAGTAATAATTCAGTGTGATCTATGAAATGAATGATGACACAGTAAATTTTCAGTGTGATCTATGTAATAACTGATGGGAACACAGTAATATTTCAGTGTGATCTATGTAATAACTGATGGACACAGTAATATTTCAGTGTTGATAGTATGTAATAACTGAAGGACACAGTATATTATCACAGTGTGATCTATGTAATAACTGAATGGACACAGTAATATTTTCAAGTGTGATCTATGTAATAACTGATGGACACATAATATTTCAGTGTTGATATATGTAATAACAGATGGACACAGTAATTATTTCAGTGTGATATAATGTAATAACTGAAGACACATAATATTTCAGTGTGATATATGTAATAACTGATGGACACAGTAATATTTCCGTGTGATAAATGTAATAACTGATGGACCAAAGTAATATTTCCGTGTTATCTATGTAATCACTTATGGACACAGTAATAATTCAGTGTGATATATGTCTTAAATGATGGACACAGAAATATTTAAGTGTGATACATGTAATAACTGATGGACACAGTAATATTACAGGATTGAAATGAGGTTTATTGCACTAACCAAAATGTGAAATATACATAATTTCAAAATTTGACAGGTGTCAAAGTATGGTCAACCTCAACAGAATAGATGACATTAATATTTAGTAGATCCACCCTTTTGCAAAAATAACAGCCTCTAGTCGCCTCCTGTAGCTGTTAATGAGTTTCCTGGATGAAGGTAATTATTTGACCATTCCTCTTTACAAAACAAATCCCGTTCATTTAAGTTTGATCGAGCCGAGCATGGACACCCGCTTCAAACATCCCACAGAGTTCAATGATATTCAGTCTGGGGACTGGAATGGCCAATCCAGAACATTTGAGTAATAGTTCCTCTGCATGAATGCTGAAGTAAGAATTTGGAGCGGTGTTTTGGATCATTTTGTCCTGCTGTGATAGAACCATCCCCTGCTAACATCAACTTTGACACTGATTCTTGAACATTATTCTCAAGAATCTGCTGATACTGAGTTGGAATCCCATGCGACCCTCACTGTAACAAGATTCCGTGCCTTCATTGGCCACACAGTCCCCCCGCCCCGGCCCCTCAAAGCAAATGATGGACCCTCCCCCAAATTTGACACAGGGTAGCAAGTGTTTTTCCTTCGGAATGCTGGTTTATGTGGTGCCATTCATAACGCCTTGTTTGTATGAACCAAACAACTCAATCTTAGTTTGATCATCCACAGGACCTTCTCCAAAGAAACTGGCTTGTCCAAATGTGCATTTGCATACCTCAGGTGACTCTGTTTTGTGGCGTGCATGCAGAAACGGCTTCTTTCGCATCACTCTCCCATACAGCTTCTCCTTGTGTATTTGCCGCTAAATTATTGTTTGACCCGATGCACCGTGACCCCATCTGCGAGCACAGATGAGCTGCAGGTCTTTGAGTGGTCTGTGATTGTATCTTGACTGTTTCCTCACCAAATCTTCTTCTCTGTCTTTCTGATAATTTTTTGTTGCCTGCCACTTCTGGCCTTTACCAAGAACGTCCTGTGGTGTTCCATTTCCTTACATGTTCCTCACAGTGAAACTGACAGGTTAAATCTCTGAGACAACCATTTTGATCTCCACTCGAACAACGATGTTGACCCAACCTTTTTTTTCAGATCATTTGAGAGCTGTTTTGAGAGCCCATGATGCCACTCCTCCCACCGGGGGGGGGGGGGGGGGGGGGCACCCCCGGGGGGGGGGGGGGGGGGGGGGGGGGGGGGAGAAATGCAACTAGGAGAACAATTGCAAGTGACACCTGAAATAGCTTTTCTCATGAATTGGATACACCGGGCTAAGAAGTACAAAGCTCAATGAGGTTACCAAACTAATTTAGTGCTTCTGTAATCAGTAAAAATAGGAGTATTCCAAATCATGAAAATCAGAAGGGTGGCCCATACTTTGGCACCCTTCATATTTTGAAATAAGCATATTTCACATTTATCGGTTAGTCCAATAAAACCTCATTTCAAACCTGAAATATTACTGTGTCCATCAGTTTATTACATATATCACACTGAAATAGCTGTTGCATAAAAAACAATTTAAAACAAACAAAAAAAAAAGAGTAAGATTAAGAGGGGTGCCCAAACTTTTTCATATGACAGTATCCGGCCAAGTAGCCAAACAGGTTATTGACCTTCATGACTTTTTTTTCAGTAAATTTTTCACAAAACGTAAGTAGTCCCTTCCTTTGTGTGCAGTGCAAACATTGATGGAATACTTGCATGCGCTTGAGTTTATCCAGCCCATTAGGCCTAAACAGGTAACAGACCTACCCTGGACTAGTTTTTTTTGTAATATTCATGAAAGTCATAGTAGTCCCCACTGTGGTTTGCAGATATAACATTGATCAGGAGCGCTTACATAACTTTCAGTTCATCCGGCCAGTAGGCCTAAACACGTCACGACCTACCTGCTCACCCCCTATTATTTCCTGTAATACTCCACTAAACTTATAGGTTGCAGACAAATGTTTAACCTTGAAATGCCTAGCCAGGTCCTGTTCCAGACCCTGTGCCACTAGGCCCACTATGCCTAAACAGGTCAACTGACCTACCTGACTATTTTTCCCTGTAAATACTTCCCAAAACTTTATATAAATTCAGTTCCATATATTCAACAATTATAATTCAAGGCCATAGGGTGTAATAACCCTACTCAGTATGGCCTTTAGCAAAAACTACATATATATTACTCAACAAAGAGACAAAGGAGTGTCCTTTTCTGCTTGTATTAAAATGTATAAATTTATTTGGCAAAACAGTCAGTCACATAAATATGGTGCTTTGCACTAAGAAAGCAGTGGATACAAAACACACATATATATTCACAGCAGCACTATAAAGTAAATTGATATTAATGACATGTTAACAGATTCTTATATTGCTCTCCTAAGTGTGAATGACCCCGCCCTTTTGTTAAAGTACATACATGGGTTATAGTATAACACAATAAGTAAGAAGTGCAAACAGCAATATCACCAGTACATACTAAACGCATGTAAAATATGGACAGCAGCAAGTTCATTACATGTTCAAACCAAGAATGTGCCAAATAAAGTGCTTTATTAGTGCCAGGAAAGGGTGGGGAAACCCTTCAAGTGTGATCCCAGTATGTATCACATGTTTAGTGGGTCAGCTCATCAGGGGAACTCCTCCATCAGGTCATTGACTCCTTGACTATTTTTCTGTACTAACACGAAACTTATAGTTTGTCCCCACCTGTGTGGTGGTGGGCATAACATAGAGTGAGCGTTGCATGAGCTTTGAGGGTATCCAACCCACTAGGCCTAAATAGGCATTTTTGACCTACCTCTCAAGTTTTTCTGTACGATACTCTACAAATGTAAAGTTGCTTAGGCAATGTTTAACCTTGAAATACTAGACCCTGTGCCATGCATGTAGGCTGGGCCATTCAGCAATTTTTGGTCTGCGACAATTGATGCTATATTTCTGTGGTCAGAACCCTTTGGGATGAGTGAGGACTCCTTTTGGGGTTCCCTTGCTGTGTGGTACATGATTTTTTTTTGGGAGCAGGGCTTCTTTTGACGACATTAGCTATACCGTGTCCTCATCCCTTTGACTCCTCCTCCTCCTCCTTCCTCCTTAATGTAGAAAACTACTGCCACTTTTTCCACTGTGACTCCTCCATCTGTCAATTTGAATTCAGTTTCTTTCTCCTTCTGAAATTTAGGTGAATGTTATCCAACATCTATTTTGAATTGCATTGAAGAGTTGCAGGTTGGCACAGACCTTCTCGTGCACTTATTCTACGTCATGAGACTATTTTCCTATTCTGAGTAGTTTGGAGCTTTTAGATACCTTTAATTCCAACTGGGGTTCGACGGTTTTTCGATAAACATTCGACGATCAATTCGACGAACACACCCCAATTTTGGTGATTCTAATCAAATACAAACACTTAGGTGTTTGGCTCATTACTTTCCGACACTCAGATTAACAATTTTCGCTCCTAGGAGGTATTGGCAATGGTAATGGATCACTCACCTTACACTGCTGACTTCTCCACCATATAGGTCTACCTGTTGTCACCAGCATTACGGGCTTTTATCTCCTTCTCAGGACTCCACTGCAGGGTGACTGGAATTGGCGTCTCAGCTACCTGTTCAACAAAACAATAATTTCTACAAGACAATTCTGATTACATCTGCCTAGAGTAATCATTGGTTTCCATACCACGGTCAAGGTCCTACAAATTATCAAACCTTGCAACTTAAACTTGGTTCGCTCAACCTTTTACGGTCATCTCCTTGTACCCCACTTGTGGGCACAGGCTGACCTTAACTGGCAATTATGCTCAGATCATCAATCTGGGCCTGCGGTAATGTTCAGAGTCCAGCCCATAACGTTTTGTAAAGGATTAGAATGGCACAGTTGTCACCTGGAGCTGGTGTCCCCAGTAAGATTCTTCATCGGGATGCCAATAATTCCATCACGGGGAGGATCGGTCGTCACCCTACATACTTTTCTTGGCAAATTTATGTGGGACTGGACGTCCTTACTCCTGAGGTGTTCGCACCCTTGCCCAGGGTTGGTCCGTTATAAAGACAGGATCTTGCCAGGTGCCCCGACTTGAATGGGAGGCAAGCAGATTGGTTGTCCAGTTGCGCGCATAGCAATTGCTGTCCATCTGTCCTCTGCATCGGTGGGATTCTTTTCTGCCATCCATCACAGGACGTTATCTGGACTGGAAGGCAACTGAATCTTCTCCTTTGGGGGCACCTGCATGGACTGAACGGTTATAGTCAGTGCAGCCAAAACTTTTGGTCAGCTCTTGTACCTGGAGACGTAGATCTGCACAGGAGCCAATCTAGGGTCTGTTGCTTCAGCATCCACGGAGCGGTGGAAAGGGTGCCGCCTCCTGGTGGTATGTGATAGTGGTGCACCGGAGTGGTGCAGTTGCCAACTTGGGATTGATTCTCGCAGCACCGGATGCCCGGTTCTTTAAACTGTTCAAAGTCTAGATCTGAATTTTTGTAGGCCATAATGCTCAGCTGTGTCTGGTGAGGTTAAGACAGGAGCCCTCAATAACTGCTGGTCACCAGTCTGTCCTCATCTCGCACACTGTCGGGGTCAACCGTTTAATAGCCCACAGTGCCCTCTTGACAGGTTTTAGAGCCATAGTCCCTGTACACTGTTCGCACCCTATTGTTTGCACCCGAGAATTTTCAATTTAACATCTGCTGCTGTGTGGTGTCAAAGGTATCCTTCAGCCTGGCCTTTATTGTCAACATTCTCTTGTCTGTTCCGGCCAAGGACTTTACCTCCCTCTGGGCTGCACGATTAGCTGGCCTTATCAGGGAATGCTGACTTTTTGATTTCTGAAAGAGGGTATACTAACTATGCATCTCTCTTAAAGTCTCTGTCTCAACTTTCTGATTTTCTCTCCTAACCCCTCCCCGAACCAGAATTTTTAGGAAAGCTTCCCTAAAACCGGGTTCAGAGCTCTCCCCTTCTGGTCTGGAGTAAGGACAAGTGTTGGATGCCTGGTGTTACCTGGCAAGGGACCCTTCTTGCTTTCAAGCATTACATCATTCCCATGTGATGAGGCAATGCCACTGTGGCAAGCGACCCTCCTGGTGCCTCACCTTCACGTTATGACCTGGGGATCCCCCTTCACATGATGTCCCGGGAGACCCCTCCCGATAACCCAGAGGGCCCCTTTACATATGACCCAGGAGGTCCCTTCACATGATGACCCAGGAGGGCCCATCACATGAATGACCCAAGAGGTCCCCTTCACACGATCACTCAGGTGGTCCCGTCACACAATGACCAGGGAGGATCCTTTTCACATGATGACATAAGGAGGCCCCTTTAGCACGATGACCTGGGAGTCCCCTTCTACACAAAGAAACCCAGGAGGTCCCTTCACACATGACCCGGAAGGTCCCTTCACACAATGACCCAGGAGGGCCCATTGTAGATGTTACTGGAGGTCCCTTGACACTAAGACTCCAGGTAGGTTTCTACACACAATGACCCATGAGGTCCTTCACACAATGTTCGTCCTAAGGAAATGAACTAAATGGATTTAGTCTTCCTTCAAGCTTAAAACAATGTTACTAAGATGACCCGGGAAGTCTGTTCACTCGATGACCATGGAGGTCCCCTCCATACAACGAACCAGAAGACCCCTTCATATGATAACCCCAGGAGCTCCCATCACATGATGATCCGGGAGATCCCTTTACACGATGACCTGGGATTACCCTTCACATGATAACACAGGAGCTGCCTTCAGACAAAAAAATACCCAGGAGGTCTCTCACACCCATGAGGTCCATTCCACATGATGACCCGGGAGATCCACTCACATGATGTCCTGGGAGACCCCTTCACACTATAACCCAGTAGGTCCCTTCACAGGATAACCCAGGAAGTCCCTTCACACGATTGACCCAAGAGGTCCCACACACAATACCTGGGAGGTTCCTTCAACAATGACACCAGGAGACCCATTCACATGACAACCCATGAGGTCCCTTCAAATGATGACCCGGGAGATCCACTCACATTGATTCCTTGGGAGACCCCTTCACATGATAACCCAGGGTAGGTCCCATCACAGGATAACCCCGAGGTCATCACACAATGACCCAGGAGGTCCTTTCACACAATAACCAGAAAGTCCCTCACACAAATGACCGAGGAGGTCTCTTCACATGATGGCCGATGAGGTCCTTTCAATAATGACCCAGGACGTCCCATCACACAATTACCCAGGAGGTCCCCTCACACAAATAGTCCAGGGGGGGCGTCCAACTTCACACAATGACCAAGGAGCTCCCTTTCAAACAATGACCCAGGGCATCCCTTACACGTGACCTCAATAGGTCCCTTTACACAATGACCCAAGAGGTCCCTTCACACTTAAGGCAGGGAATGGCGCACGGTAGGATCTGCGCTCCCCTCTGCCTGACAGTAGGATCCTCAGCTCCTGCCGCAGCCCTCCCCACCCAATCCTAACTTAGGATAGAGTGGGGAGGGGTGATGAGCGGAGGATCCTACGTCAGCGGCAGGGAAACTGTCCAGCGCTGTCCCACAATTGTTAAAAATCCGGCGTGCTTTTTACCGCTGGCTTTTAAACAAAGAATTGGGGAATTGCAGGTATTTCCTCTGCTGCGCATACCTCTTATAGGGTCCCAGCAGCAGGGAGGAATTGCATTTCCCTTGATTTAACATTGACTTGGTTACTGGTGCGAAAAATCGGCTAGGAAACTCACAGAGTAAGGGAGTATGAGCGACACCCAACTATTCCGCCGAGTAACAAGTAGTAACGCGAAGACTCGCTCATGCCCTAGTTACAATGATTTGGGAGGTTCCTTCACACCATAACCCGGAGCTCCTTTCACATATATCGCCATGGGTTCCCTTCACATGATGACCCAGGAAGTGTTCACTTAACAGGATGATCCAGGTGGTCCCTTCACACAATGAATTGGGAGCTCCCTCACACAATGATGACTCAGGACCTGCCTTCACAACGATGACCCAATAGGTCCCTTTTACACGATGACCTGGGAGGCACTTCACATTAATGACCTGGGAATGTCCATTCACACGATGACCTAGGATGTCTCTTCAACTGATTACCCGAAAAGTCTCTCAAATGAGGACCCGAGAGGCCCCTTCAATCTGATGACCACAGATGTCCCTTGACACGATGATCCCAGGAGTTTCCTTTTCACACGATTAATAGGCTATGGTTTGAACTTAGATGAATTTAGTCATCCTTCAACTTTAAAAAATATGTTTACTATGATGACCACCCCCCCCCCCCCCAGCACCCAAGAGGGTCCCATCACATGATCAACACTGGAGGTCCCTTTACATGATGTTCCAGGAGGCCCACTTCACACGATGCCCAGGAGATCCTCACATGATGGACCCATGAAGCCCTTTTTTCACTGATGACCTATGGAGGCCCCCTTCACACGATGACCCACAGGTCCCTTAAAAGATGACCCAGGAGGTCCTTGGAAACAATAACCAGATGTTCCTTTCACAGAAGACCCAGGAGGTTCCTTCACACAATGTTAGGCTATGGGTTGAACTAGATGAGAATTTAGTCTTCCTGCAACCTTAAAAAACTTGTCACTACTTCCGGTGGAAGGCGCCCGAGAGTGGACCCCTAGGCCGTGGTACCGAACTCCCCTTGTGAGCTTATCAGGGTGGATAAATACAGGTATTGTCATGGGAAAGACCTTGCGGTCCCTAAAATACCACGGCTGTTATACAGGGGGTCGGCCGTAAGGTTAGACTATGCTAATGGCACAGCTAAGAATTCCGGGTAACAGTACAAGCTAGCGAAAAGAATGGTGCTACCAGTGAAGTTGCACAGCTAGGGTTCCAGTAATAGGGTACAAGGAAGGCCTGACCAACAGTCGCAAGGAGTAAGCAAACTAACTTAATATTCAGGCACCTCCCATCACTGGAGGTAGCCTGATATACCAGAGCAAGAGCAGCTAATTGGTCAAGATGAGTTAGATTGGACTGTGCTTGGCCCCTAGAGTCACAGCAGATAACAGGGGGGGGGGGGGGGAATAAAAGGTGGGTGGTAGGGTGGGGAGAAGAAGAGTGCACCTGTGCCCCGGCTGATTGTACACATGAATACGACCAATGAGAAATGTGTTCATGAGTGGAGCCCGGTGGTCACAGAAAGGAAGGGAAACCGCGATGGCTCCGAGACACAGTACGCCAGACACCGGATGCCCAAAGATGCCGTCCCGGGGAGGTGAGCTGGGGAGCGGTGCCCGGGGACCTGACAAAAACTATGTTACTATGAAGACCAGAGAGTCGCTCACAATGAGACCCAGGAGACTCTTCACACCATAACCAAGGAGATTCTGTAAACACAAAGATGACTCCAGGATCCTCCTCACATGATGACCTCAGGAGCTCTCCGCACATGATGATCCAGGAGATCGCTTTATACGATAGTTAGGAGTCTCCCGTCACATGATAACACAGGAGCTCCCTTACACAATGATAAACCAGGAGCTTCTTCACAACAAACCCAGTAGGTCCCTCACATGATACTATGGGATTTTCCCTTCACACATGTTCCTGGGAGGTCACTTCAGATGACAAACCAAGAGGTCCTTTTAGGACTAATACCCAAGAGTCGGTGTACACGATGACCAAGGGAAGTCCCATAACACAATGACACGGGAGGTCCCTTCACATGATGACCCATGAGGCCCATTACATGATCGACCCTAAAGACCCCTTTACACGATGATGCGGAGGTCCCTTCACATGATGACCCCTGGAGGTCCCTCACATGATGACCTCAGCAGTCCCCTTCACATATGAACCCAGAGGCCCCCTTTACACGAATGACCCTGGAGGCCCCTTTACACAATGATCCAGGAGGTCCCTTCACATGATGACCTGGGAGTTTCCCTTCACACAATGACCCAGGAGGTCGCCTTGCCACGATGACCCAGGAGGTCCCTTCACATGATGACCCAGGAGGTCCTTTACACGATGACCCTGAGGCCTCTTTACACATGATCCAGGAGGTCCATTCACATATAACCTGGAGTTTCCTCTCACCGATGACCGGAGTCCCTTGACACAATGACCCAAAAGTCCCTTCACATGATGACCCATGCGGTCCCTTCACATGATGACCCGGAGGGTCATTCACAAGATGACCCAAAGCGTTCCCCTCACACAATGTCCTGGGAGGAGCTTCACACGATGTCCCGGAGCCCTTCATATGGTGTTCAGGAGGCCCCTCATCACGACACCCAGAGAGGCCCCCTTCACATGATACCCAGGGGTTCTCTAACACGATAACTCAGGACTCCCATCACACGACGACCCAGGAGGCCCCTTCACATGATGATCCAGATGCCCCTTCACAAGATGACCAGGAAGGTCCATTGACACGAAGATCCAGTATGCCTCTTCACAGGATGACACTGGAAGGTCCTTCACATGATGACCTGGAGTCCCTTCACACTATGACCTAGGAGTCCGTTCAACAACTTAGTTTTAAGGTCTGAAAGGAAACTAAATCCATCTAGTTACAACCCATAGGCTATGTTACTATGAGTGACCTAGGGAGGTCCTGTTTTACACGATGACACAAGGAGGTCCCTTCACAAGATAACCCACGAGCTTTCTTCATACAAAATGACCCAGGAGCTCCATTCACACACACAATGACCCAGAAGGTTCCCTTCACATGATGACCCAGGATTTCCCCTCACATGATGTGCTGGAGGCCCCTTCACACGATGACACAAGAGGTCCCTTCACACGATACCCAGAGGGCCCTTTACACGATTAGCCAGGAGGTCCCTTCACCCAATGACCCGGGAGTCCCTTCACATGATGACAAGGAGGCCCTTTCACACGATGAACAATGAGGCCCCTTCACATGATGATCCAGGAGTCCCTCAAGCGATGACCTGGGAGTTTTCCCTTTACACAATGACCCAGGAGGTTCTTACACAATGTTAGGCCTATTTGTTGAACTAGATCGACTTAGTCCTTCCATTAACTTAAAAACATTGTACTATTAGGGATGAGCGAGGTACTGAAATAGTTCGTACTTCGCTAGACTCGTAACATAGTCCGCGATACTCGGGTACTTCATTACAAGTCTAGCGAGTCCAATGTAAGTCAATGGGGAACGAGTATTGCAGTAATTCCTCTGCTGCTGGACCCTATAAAAGGTCCTGGCAGTCAGAGGAAAAAACCTGCAATTCCCCATTTCATTGTTTAAAAGCAAGCGGTAAAAAGCTGCCGGCTTTTAAAAACAATGCGACTGCCGCTGACAGCTTCTCTGCTGCCTGACAGCAGATCCTCCACTTCTCCCCCCACCGCTCCACACCCTATACCTAAGTTAGGATCGTGAGGGAGGGCTGCGGGGGGAGCTGATGATCCGCTGTCAGGCACCGGGGGGGGGGAGTGCAGAACCGATCGTTGGCCCCACTTCCCTGTGGTCGTCATTTAAGTGAAAACCGGATTGCCACCGTACAGTGCGGACCTAGAGAATCCGGTTTGAAAACCGTATTGAAAAAACAGGATTCCTCCTGGATTGTACCATACCGGGGCAATCCGACGCTCCAAAACATGGGCTATATGGTCCCGGATTGCTCCGGACTAGGGGAAAATCCGGTTTTCAATCCTGTTTTCAAACCGGTTTTCTCTTTTTGACCTTCCGCCTATGATTTTCAAATAACACTAGACTCAGGTCAGCAGCCAGCAGTTCATTGAAGTAGCAGTGGCTGTGAGGTTCATGTGAGTTCTACATATGCCTGCATGAACTCACATAACTTCCAAGGGTGCACAGCTCTGCTACATCTCGTCCCATGATGTCAACAGAGTCCCTTTACACGAATGACCCTAGCGGCCGCCTTTACACCTGATCCTAGGAGTCCCTTCACATGATACTTGGAGTTTCCTTCACACGATGACCTGGGAGGTCCCTTCACATGATACCCCGGAGGTTCCTTCACACAATGTTAGTATATGGGTTGAACTAGATGAACTTAGTTTTTTAAGGGTTGAATGAAGACTATGTTACTATATGACCAAGAGGGTCCTTCACACAGATGATAACCCAGGAAGTCCATCACACATAACCCAGGTAACTCCATTGCACATATGACCCCTGAGGTCCCTTTCACATGGATGACCTCCTGGAAATGTCCTCTACAACATGATGACCCGGAGGTCCATTTCACAATTATGACCCAAGAGTTCCCCTCACACAATGTCCCGGGAGGAGCCTTCACACGATGTCGCCGAGGCCCCCTTCACATGGTGATCCAGGAGGTCCCTTTACACGACGACCCAGGAGGCCCCTTCTCAATGGATGGGGCGAGTACCTTACTATTTCGAGATCGCTATACCCTCAAAAGGAAAATAGGAAGCGGTACTCGCTTACTCATTGCGAGTATAGCGATTCCGAATACTTATGCAGCGTAATATTAGATACACTGCCAAATCCTGTAAAAGAGAGAAAAAGTGTAAAAAATAAAAAAATCGAATACTCACCTTAACCGACGCTGTACCCCGACCAAGGCCGATGCACATCTATCATGGAAAAGGACCTTTCACTCTCTCAGCCAATCAGATGCTGGAGAGATCTGGCCAATCAGATCCGCCACGTCACATAGACGTAATCGCTAGCTGCCACCAGATTGCCAGATGGAAAGGAACCTCGGATGGTACCTGAGTGGACCTTTCCATCTGTGCCAATCAGGTGGCTGTCTAGCGATCACGTATTGTGACGTGGCGGCATCTGATTGGCCAGATCTCTCCCCAGCCATCTGATTTGGCTGTAGAGAGAAGGAAAGTCCTTTTCCCTTGAAATAGAGTGCATTGGCCGGTCCTCGTACAGCCGTCGTAAGGTGATATCCGATTTTTTTTATTTATTTTAACCACAATTCTCTCTTTTACAGACTTTTGCAGTGTATCTACTGATACACTGCAAAAGTATTCGTACTTGCTACTCCCGGTAATCCTAATTTTACTCGGTCGAGTAGCAAATACACGAATACTGCTATATTCGTCGAGTGCCGAATAGTAGCGAGTAACTCGCCCATCCTACCCTCTACACATATGTCCCAGGGGTCTCTTCACACTGATAACCCAGGGCTCTCTGCACACGATGACCCAGGAGTTCCCTCACATGCTGACCCAGGAGCCCCTTCACATGAAAGTCCCAGGGTCCTTCACATGATGTCCCAGGGGTCTCTTTAACACGATAACCCGAGGGGCTCCTTCACATGAGGAAACAGGAGGTTCCCTCACATGCTGACCCAGGAGGCCCCTTCACATGATGTCCCAGGGGGTCCTCCTTTACAACGATAACCCAGGGCTCCCTTCACATGAGAACACAGAGGTCCCACACATGCGACCCAGGAGCCCTTCACATTATTGTCCCAGGGGTCTCTTACACGATAAACCCAGGGGCTCCCTTCACATGATGACCCACAGGAGGTCCCTTCATCACGATGACCCCAGCAGTCCTATGCACCCTAACATCCTAATGTTTTGTTAGAATGAAAAAAATAACAGCAATACTTTGGCATCCAGCACACGAGAACACCCCATGAAATGCCTACATCGAACACATTCAATACATTTCACTGCAATAGAAAAATAATGCAACTTCCCAAAATCAAGCAAGAAACCTGTTCAATATATTATAACAGCAGTAACATCATAAACATACACAAGTTTGCAACACTAATACAATTGGCCAGGCCAAGTCAACAATGCGCTCATTTATCGTCTTTCTGTAGTGATTGTGTTGATACTTTTTGATCCAAACCATTTAGGGGACAGCTCTCTCCCGGTAACCCCATATCTCCTCATCATACAATGCTGTGAAAAAAATAAGGTCCCAATCTATAATGTAAGACAAAACAAAGTGTCTATACAGGAATGTTTCCATAATGCACAGTGCAAGAAAATCGCTTTGATGGTAATGATAACACACTGAAAGCATGTCAGGTGATCATGGGACAGTGTTTTTTACAGTTTTCATAAGGAAATTGTGTTTAAAATATATAAATATTCTCAGAACATTCCTCGCGGTAAAGACAGATTTTAGTTATTTACCTCGTGTAAAAGAAGAAAAAAATCATATCTGTGTAAGGGCCATTTCACATCAGCGTTTTTTTTAATTTGCGGCAGATGCGGTGAAAAAACCGCATCTGCCGCAATTGCCGCATAACCGATGCACTTGCGGCGCGGTTGCGGTAATCCCCATAGAAAGTATAGGGGGACTTGCGGCAGGTGCGGCAAGTGTGGTTTTGCACTTGCGGCAGGTGCGGGCAGCGAAAAAAACCGCGGTCAGCCGCGTTTTTTTTCGCTGCCGCACCTGCCGCAAGTGCAAAACCGCACTTGCCGCACCTGCCGCAAGTCCCCCTATACTTTCTATGGGGATTACCGCAACCGCGCCGCAAGTGCATCGGTTATGCGGCAATTGCGGCAGATGCGTTTTTTTCACCGCATCTGCCGCAAATTTCAAAAAACGCTGATGTGAAAGGGCCCTTACATCGGTGGCAATGTCTTAAATTACCCCGATGTCCATCTGCTTAAATTAATCTTGTTAGTCGTTGAAAGTTCATAGTTAAAAAAATATAATTAAAATTTATGTTGATTCTACTTTCAGGACACAAGTTTACAGTCCTTAACGACGTTGATATGGTTCAACATGGTAAGATATTCAGATTTATAAATATAAGATATTAAAAACCAGAAAATTTACTTATTTTTATTTTTTGGGCACTTTTTGTTTTTTTTTCTCTCTTCTTCCAAGACCCATAACTTATTTTTTTGTGATTTTCCTTTGGTCATATGAGGCTTCATTACTGTGGAATGAGTTTGTTTTACACTATGAGCAGGATTATTAGGCAAATGAGTATTTTGATCACATGATACTTTTTATACATGTTGTCCTACTCCAAGCTGTATAGGCTTTATGGTGGGGTTACACGTCCCGATATCGCCGCGATTTTTTGCATTTTTTGAGCGCTTTTCCCGATATCGCATCGGCGGTTTACACGCTGCGTATCGGGAAACAACGTCCCTCCGATGTGTACGCCCACCAACCCAGTAACGACCATTTAACATGGGAGTTAATGGGTGAGGTGCGAGTACGCATCGGAGTTGGGCTGTCACACGCAAGTGATCCTGCTACAACGGCCTTGTGATATCGGGGAGTTGAATAGCTCTGCTATTCAACTCCGATATCCTTTTGGCATCGTTCCAGGATCGCGTTGTACGCTCAAACCGTACAACGCGCGCCCGATATCGGCTCCAACTCGCGACCCACGTGACTTTTTGTCGGAGTTGGGTCGGAGTTGGACGCCGATATCGCGGCGTGTAAACCCACCATTAGAGCCAACTACCAATTAAGTAAATCAGGTGATTTGCCTCTCTGTAATGAGGAGGTGTGTGTGTAATGACATCAACACCCTATACAAGGTGTGCTTAATTCTTAGGCAAATGCCTTTCCTTAGGCAAAATGGGTCAGAAGAGAGATGTGACGGGCTCTGAAAAGTCCAAAATTGTGAGATGTCTTGTAAAGGGATGCAGCAGTCTTGAAATTGTAATCACTGAACAATCAAGCATTTTATGGCAAATAGCCAACAGGGTCGCAAGAAGTGTGTCAGGCAAAAAAGGCGCAAAATAACTGCCCATGAATTGAGGAAAATCAAGCGTGAAGCTGCCAAGATGCCATTTGCCACCAGTTTTGCCATATTTCAGAGCTACAACATTACTGGAGTATCAAAAAGCACAAGGTATGCCATACTCAGGGACAAGGCCAAGGTAAGAAAGGATGAAAAATGACCACCTCTGAACAAGAAACATAAGATAAAACGTCAAGACTGGGCCAAGAAATATCTTAAGGCTGCGTTCACACATTGCGTATTTATGCACGCTTTTTTTGCGCGCGCTTTTCAAATACACAATGTGCTTTTTGTATACCGGCAAAGTGAATGGGAAATTCACTTTGCTATACAGACACTGTGTAAACTTTGTATAACTCCTGAGGAAGTGAGAAGTTCTCACGAAAACGCGTCGATAAGTGATGGGCGAATCCTAAATTACTCGGAATCGCTTGACTCTAGCGAGTCCGAGCACAGGGCTCGCTACTCGTTGCGAGTCTAGCGAGTCCAATGTTAATGAATGGGGAAGCGAGTAATAGCGAGTAGTGTGAGATTTACAAATCGCAGATGTGTCTCGAAGCTTCAGCCTGAAGCAATCCTAGTTTTGTCATTTATTTGCATTGGACTCGTTTACTTTGTAACGTAATCGCTGGGAAACTCGCACAGATAAGAGTCCTGTCTGCTCAGTGTGCTGGCTGCCAGCTCCAGGGTCCTAGAGCCCGCCTGCTGCCTGATGTAGCAGAGCTGAGATTGTTCTCAGTCTGCTCATTCCCTGTGTACAGACATGAATGTCTGTGCACAGAAATGATGTAGCAGAGCTGAGATTGTTCTCAGTCTGCTCATTCCCTGTGCATAGACATCTATATCTATGCACAGGGGATGTAGCAGAGAGGACATCGCGTTTTGGACTGCGTCGGACGGAAGAGGATTTTTTTAATTAAAGATGGAGTCCCTAATGGCTTTTTTTTTTATTTCTAATAAAAAATTTTCTTTGTGTTGTGTTTTTTTTAAAACAATTTAATAGAAATTCATGGCGGTCATGTCTAATATTGGCGTGACTGCCATAAATTTCGGGCTTAGGGCCAGCTGATAATACAAAGCTGGCCCTAACCTCTTTATTACCCAGCGTGCCACCGCTACCAGGGCCGCTGGAAGAGCGGGGTTCAGCGCCAGAGGATGGCGCTTCAATGAACGCGCCATCTTCTGGGGCGGCTGCGGGCTTGCAATTTGCAGCGGGGGGTGCCCAGAAAGCTTGGGCATCCCTGCGCTGCGGATTCAAGCCCCCAGCTGCTTAGCTGTACCTGGCTAGACATAGAAATTGCGCGGAGCCCCACGCATTTTTTTAAAATTATTTCATGAAATTCTGAGATTCTGACTCTGACTCTGACTCTGAGACTCTGACTCTGAAATTCATGAAATAATAAAAAAAAATGCGTGGGGCTCCGCGCAATTTCTATGTCTAGCCAGGTACAGCTAAGCAGTTGGGGCTGGAATCCGCAGCGCAGGGATGCCTAAGCTTTCTGGGCACCCCCCGCTGCAAATTGCAGCCCGCAGCCGCCCCAGAAGATGCGCGTTCATTGAAGCGCCATCCTCTGGCGCTGAACCTCGCTCTTCCGGCGGCCCTGGTGGTGGTAGCACGCTGGGTAATAAAGGGGTTAATACCAGCTTTGTTATACAAGCTGGTATTAAGCCCGAGATTCTTAATGTCAGGCCACGTTTGACCCAGCCACTAAGAATCTCCAATAAAGGGTTAAAAAAACACAACACAGAGAAAAATTTTTATTTGAAATAAAAAAAAAAGCCATTAGGGACTCCATCTTTAATTAAAAAAATCCTCTTCCGTCCGACATAGTCCAAAACGCGATGTCCTCTCTGCTACATCCCCTGTGCATAGATAGATAGTCTATGCACAGGATGAGCAGACTGAGAACAATCTCAGCACTGCTACATCATGTCTGTGAGCAGGCTGGCTCTAGGACCCTGGAGCTGCACAGAGCAGACAGCGGGACTCGGCTCGCAATGTAACAGCAGTTACTTTGCGAGTTTCCCTGCTATCACTGGCACAGTAGCCGAGTCTAATGCAAACAATGGCAATCCGAGTTTTGTCAGCGTTTCTGACAAAACTAGGATTGATATTGATTTGCATTGGACTCGTGCGAGTAATCCACTGGGAAACTCGCAAGAGTACCGAGTCCTGCGAGTCCCTTACTACTCGCCGAGTAAGAGTCCTAGCGAGTAGATTCGCCCATCCCTAGCGTCGAGTAATAAAGAACAGTTTGGATAATATTTGGATCGCCTATTGTGTGGAGGCAGCGCATGAAAAAATCCCTTTATTTTACTTTGGAGATCGACAAAGTGAATGGGAAATTCACTTTGCCATACAGACACTGCGTAAAAATACGCCCCCCCTTTTATAGGAAAAAGCACCTGCGTAAAAAGAATGACCGTGTCAATTCTTTACGCAGCAGGAATCAACGGTGCTCTATAAAAAAAAAATAATAATGTTTGTCTTTCTTTATTCTTAATGCAGGGAGTATGGGGCCGCACCTTCAACTGTCCAATTTAAATCAGAGATTAACAGCGGCATTTAAATGGTTAGAGGGGTTATTCGGGATTTATCAAAAAAAGTATTGTGCCTAAGCCCCAAGAGGCAGAGAGCTGCCAACTACCTGCTTGTTGTGCCCGGCACCCTTCCCCACTGAGACCGCTCCTGTCAGCGATTTTTCTGCTTCCACTGACGTCACAACTACAGAGGGGCGGCTTCTCCCTTTTGTAGCTGAGCGCATACCTGACATCATACTGATTGACAGCTGGCTTCCCCTAATCAGGTAGCGAAGGAGTCGGCTGTCAATCAGCATGATGTCGGCTATGTGCCCACTTCCACAAAACAGAGTGGAAAAGTTGCCTCTGCTCTGTTTGCCCCACCATGGTGCTCCTGGCAGGAGAGGTCTGTGACCACCATGTGCTGGGGTGAACGGTGATGAGCACAACAGGCCGGTAGGTGGCAGCTACCTGTTTGTTGTGCCTGGCATCGTTCACAGCCATTCACCGCTGACATGGACCAGTCTGAGACTGCTCCTGTTACTGATTTTGCCACTTCTGCTGATGTCACGACTACAGAGGGGCGGCTTCTCCCCTCTGTAGATGAGCGCATAGCTGACGTCATGCTGATTGACAGCTGGCATCTCCAATCAGGTAGCAAGGAGCCTGCTATTAATCAGCATGATGTTGTTTATGGACCCACCTCCACAGAGTAGAATGGAAAAGCTGCCGCTACTCTGTTTGCCCAACATGGTGCTCCTGGCAGGAGCAGTCTGTGACCACCCTGTGCTGGGAGTGAACGGAGATGAACGGTGCCAGGCACAGAAGATAGGTAGGTGACAGCTACCTGCCTGTTAGTGCTTGTACACATTTTTTTTAATAAAAATCTTGGATAACCTCGTTAACAGCAACAAAAGTAGCAAATTCCAGATGCTGCTGTTAGACACAGATCCTGAGCCCTTTCATATTTGAAAACCCAAATGTGAACATCCTGTATAGGTGATAATTATTAGATCGGTGAGCTAGGCAATCATGAGCACTCCCAA
>JARQOC010001264.1:0-45250 GCA_033576535.1 Allobates femoralis
GCAGCCCAGTAGTAGTATACAGCAGCCCCAGAGGTGTATACAGCAGCCCCAGTGGTAGTATACAGCAGCCCCAGAGGTAGTATACAGCAGCCCCAGAGGTATATACAGCAGCCCCAGAGGTATATACAGCAGCCCCAGTGGTAGTATACAGCAGCCCCAGAGGTATATACAGCAGCCCCAGAGGTAGTATACACGCAGCCCCAGTGGTATATACAGCAGCCCCAGTGGTAGTATACAGCAGCCCCAGAGGTATATACAGCAGCCCCAGTGGTAGTATACAGCAGCCCCAGTGGTATATACAGCAGCCCCAGTGGTAGTATACAGCAGCCCCAGAGGTATATACAGCAGCCCCAGTGGTAGTATACAGCAGCCCCAGTGGTAGTATACAGCAGCCCCAGTGGTAGTATACAGCAGCAGCCCCATTGGTACATACAGGCCCCCCCATCAGCATACAGGTTCCCCCCCTTACTGGCCGCAATCCTGTAAAAGAATACATTAGTATACTTATCCCTGCTGCTGTCCCGCTGCCGCTGTCCCGCTGCCGCCATCGCACTCCTCCGGCTTCATCCAGCGTCTTCCGGCTTCCTCCTCTGGCGCGCACACAATGACGTCATTGCCTGCGCCCACCGGAGGAAGCCGGATGAAGGAGCGCAATGGCGGCGGCGGGACAGCGGCAGGGATAAGTATACTAATGTATTCTTTTACAGGATTGTGGCCAGTAAGGGGGGGGCCTGTATACTGATGGGCGGTGACTGTATACTGTATACAATGTATACAGTATACAGTGACTCGCGTATAAGCCAAGGGGGGGACTTTTCAGCCCAATGTTTGGGCTGAAAAACTCGGCTTATACGCGAGTATATACGGTATTTTAGACTGTTTGCCTCCTCCAGTATCTCCATGGTGGGCTTCTCTGAACCCTGTTATTTGGTAATTTAGTTGGAAGCCCTGTTACAGGAGCCATGTTGTGGTTGTTTCTTCAAAAAGGCTTCCATTTTGAGCAGACACCCGTCCTTTCAGGTGGCTGCTAAGGACAAACTTCATTATCAAAATTCCAGAACTCCGGCTGCTAGCTACTTATACACTCCTCAACGTTGCTATTGGAACACCAAGAAAAAAAAGTAATGGAATTACTATATTTTTCAGATTATAAGACACACTTTTTTTTTTTACCCCAAAACAGGGTGCGTCTTATAGTCTGAACCCTGCTCACCCGGGGTAAGCAGTGGTGGTTCAGTGGAGGTACAGGAAGATGTCAGTAGCAGGGCAATACTTGTGGGTCTGGAGCTGGGGGTGTCACCGTGTTTGGTGGTGTTTGCCGGGCATTGATACTTCTGGGCACCGGCAAAATGTCTGCGCAACCTCTACTGGGTGGACTTCAAGAAAATGGCTGCAGAGGCGGCGCATGTGTAGATGGAGATTTTGGCTGTTTGAGATCTACGTCTGCGCCTGTGCTGCTTCCGAAGGTTTTTGCCACTACTTGGAAGTATCAATGACCACCGAACAGTGCCAAAGAACACTGCTGAACACCGTGACACCCCCAGCTACAGGCCCGCAAGCATTGTCCCACTTCCGACATTCACCCTGCCTCTTACCCGCAGCATTGCCTCTATCGATGACCCCCACCATCACGATCCATCACCACCATCGTGCCCCCCCTCATGGTAAACTACACTGCACATGAGACGCACCAGATTATAGGACAGCCCTCATATTTTACATATTTTTTTTTCGTAATTTCTTCCATTAAATTTGGGGGTGCGTTTTATAATCCGGGGCATCTTATAAAGCGAAAAAATGGTACGTAAATCATAGGATCAAAAGTCTTATTAATGATCTGCAAATGATGAAAGGTGGAAACAAATTTTAAAAATATCTCGATTTATTCTGTACGGAACATGAGGGCCAAGTGCAGAAATCCCTATATCTAAGGATCATGTCATTGTCATAATTCCACAATTTTTCCTTCTTACTTCCAATTTCAACATTGAGGACAGAAAACATGAAGAACAAGAGCAAGTTATAAGAATTAATGTTCTAATCCCAATTTATCTCTGACAAGTCCCATTCCCTTCTTCGCTCAACGTTCCTCCCATCTCCGATCTTGACTATTCGTATCGTCTGTGTCCGCTCATTACAGATTCATTATAGACATCTTCTCCCTCTGACTTCTTCATTCTCATTTCATGATCTCGTCATATATACTTTTGGTTTTTACATCTCCTCACTGACCTCCGGGAGGACGTAAATTAACACATTTGGTTTGATGACAGAAAATATCTTTTTATTTCCCAAACTCTGAGTTTCATTGTGACTGCAAATAAAATCTATTAGGCTCCCTATTACTAGACTTCAGACAGACCTCATCTTTTCAGTTTCTATTGCTTTGGTGCTTGTAAAAATACTAAAACGTTATATATATTTTAAGAATTGCCTAAAGAGAAACCTGCCCGAAAGTGATCTGTGCTCAGTTGGACTGAAGACCAGGCCGGTGAGGAGCTACAAAGTGCAAGAGAGGCTCAGAGCAAGGTACATGGGTGTAACAAATACAGGTGCAGGGGTTGTAATCACACCCGGGCCCTGGAGCCTAGGGGGCCCAAAAGTCCCCTTGGCCAATAGAAAAAGACTTTTGTGATTAAAGATTTGCAATAATTGGGGGACCCTTTGGAGCTTTTGCATCGGGGCCCATGAGCTTCAAGTTACGCCACTGGCAAGGTACATATAATTTTTAACATTTTTTAACCCCTTCTCATCTATTTAGGATCCTGCCGGATGTCATTCTTCTGGGTTCCCTCATCCAGGCCCGCAGTGATGAGCGAGTGAACTGTAAAGCATAATTTCCTTGGCAGGCCTTCCACTTACCTACCGGTCATCAGCACTGCACAAACCTCAGAGCTGCTCAGATTTCAGACGGGGCATGCCGATGTGAGTCATTTACACAGGCGGCTTTCTTCTCTTTACACCGTATGTGAGAAATAATTTTTTACATCGGATACACCTCTGCTCAGACCTGTCAGACAAGTGTGGATTGTAATGAAACTTTGTCACACACTTCAAAAATAGGATTGACCAAACTAGGCAAACCTTTATTGTTCCACCACCCCAACCACTTCATGTACCAAACCATCGCCCTTCCCTCATAACCTCCATCTCCAACATCACTGAAGGAAAGCTTACCCATCTCCTCTCCAAATCACACCTCAACACTTGTGCTCTTGACCCCATCCCTTCCCACCTCACCATCAAGCTTATCCCAACCATAACCCATCTCTTCAACCTATCGCTAACTTCTGGTACCTTCCCCTCTGCCTTCAAACATGCCACCATCACGCCCATCCTCAAAAAGCCAAACCTAGACTCGACGGCACTGCCCAGCTATCATCCCATATGGCTGCTCCCATCTGCTTCCAAACTCCTTGAGCAGCATGTCCATGCTCAACCTTCCTGCCAACTCTTTCCTACAATCTGGCTTCCGCCCCACCATTCTACTGAATCTTCCCTGACCAAAATTACTAATGATTTAATGCTAATATTATTATTATTACACCTACTACATATTGGGATAGCATCATGGTGATGGGAATAACCCTTTAATACAGAGCATAAGGAGAATGGAGGCAATAGAGAAGCCTTGGCATAGATTGGGTGTATTGTCCTCCAGGAGCCGGGCACATGAGCACAACCCGAGAGCAGAGGGACACGATATAGGGGCAAAGCAACAGTCGGAGGAATAATGCCAGCTACCTCTGCAGATGAGCGGTGTCTTGTTACACAGACACACCTAACCTGGGTTTCCACTACATATGAGGTATCATAGTAACATAGTTTTTAAGGTTGAAGGAAGACTTTAAGTCCATCTACTTCAACCCATAGCCTAACATGTTGATCCAGAGGAAGGCAAAAAAAACCCCCATGTGGCAACACTTAACTCCACATTGGGGGAAAAAAAGAGAATTTTGTTTACGTACCGTAAATTCTTTTTTCTTTAATCATCAATGGGAGACCCAGACAATGGGGTTTAGGGCACTGCCCTCCGGAGGTCACACTAGGTACTACAAGTTTGTAGACACCGCCTCCTCCGCTTATAAACCCCTACCGCAGGGAACATCCTCAGTTTGGTCCATAAGCTGCGAGGAGGAAATAAACCACACCCGGAACATCGGGAAAAATGCCGTGCACAGACGGTTCAATAACCCGGCAAACACTGTCCCAACAGGGAACAGATCAACTGCAAAAACATGCAACGGAACAACTGGGTGGGTGCTGGGTCTCCCATTGATGATTAAAGAAAAAAGAATTTACAGTACGTAAACAAAATTCTCTTTTTTCTGGTCATCATAATGGGAGACCCAGACAATGGGGATGTCCTAAAGCAATACCCCAGGGCGGGAAGAGTTCTTTAACAAGACGGACAACACATGGTTCCCTTTAGAGGTGGGCAACCGCCGCCTGGAGAACCCGCCTGCCCAAACTTGCATCCGCAGAGGCATGGGCATGCACCATATAGTGCTTAGAGAAAGTGTGCAGGCTGGACCAAGTGGCCGCCTGACACACCTGCAGAGCAGACGCTCGATGTCGCAAGGCCCAGGAGGCACCTACGGCTCTGGTAGAATGAGCCTTCAATCCCACCGGGAGAGGCAAACCAGAAGACCGGTAAGCCTCTTGAATGGAAGCCTTAATCCATCTGGCCAAGGTTGACTTCGAAGCCGCGGACCCCTTACAGCGACCTGTTGTAAGAACAAATAAGGAATCCGAACTCCTAAAGGAGGCGGTCCTGGACACATAAATGCGTATAGCTCTCACAAGATCCAGAGTATGGAGGTCGCGCTCAACCTGATGAACGGGAGCGGGGCAAAATGATGGGAGAACAATCTCCTGGTTCAGGTGAAAAGTTGAAACCACCTTCGGCAAGAATTCTGGCCGTGGGCGCAACACCACCTTGTCTTGGTGAACCACCAGAAAGGGTGACTTGCACGATAGTGCAGCCAATTCTGAGACCCTCCTCAGAGATGTAATCGCCACCAGAAAGGTCACTTTCTGGGATAGACGAGATAGAGAAACCTCCCTCAGAGGCTCAAACGGCGGTTTCTGCAATGCCGCCAGGACCATGTTAAGGTCCCAAGGGTCCAGAGGTCTCCTGTAGGGCGGAACCATCCGCGACACCCCCTGCAGAAATTGACGGACCTTCGGGAGGAGCGCCAATCGCCTGTCAAACAGCACAGAAAGTGCTGATACTTGACCCTTCAAAGAGCCAAGGGATAATCCCAACTCCAAACCTGACTGTAGGAAGGCCAACAACGTCGGGATGGACAAGGGCCACGGGGACCGTCCACCAGAGGCACACCAGGTAAAAAAGATTTTCCACGTCCTGTGGTACATCTTCCTGGAAACGGGCTTCCTAGCCCGATTCATAGTGGCCACCACTGTAGGGGAGAAACCCTGGACGTCAGCAGCCAGGCCTCAAGAGCCATGCAGTCAATCTGAGGGCCCTGGAATTGAGGTGGAAGAATGGGCCTTGCGCGAGTAAATCTGCGCGTTCTGGAAGAGCCCACTTGTGTCCGCCTGACAGTTGCCACAGGTCCGGATACCAGGACCTCCTGGGCCAATCCGGAGCCACTAGAATGGCTACTCTGCACTCCGACCTGATTTTCCACAGAACCCTGGGAATCAGAGCCAGAGGCGGGAACACATATGGCAGCTGGAATCTGGACCAACTCAGGATCAGGGCATCCGCCCCCAGAGACTGAGGATCCCATGATCTCGCCACGTACTGGGGCACCTGATGATTCAGCCGTGAGGCCATCAGATCCACGTCCGGAGTGCCCCATCTGTCGCAGATGTCCCGGAAGACGTCTGGATGTAGAGACCACTCTCCGGCGTCCATCCCCTGCCGGCTCAGGTAGTCGGCCTCCCAGTTCTCGACCCCTGGGATGTGAACTGCGGAGATCAGGCAGTCGTTTTCCTCCACCCAAGCTAGAATGCGGTGGACTTCGGCGAGGGCCTGAGCACTTCTGGTCCCTCCCTGATGATTTATGTAGGCGACGGCCGTCGCATTGTCGGACTGTACCCGAATGGGTTGTCCTGTCAGAAAGTTCTGAAACGCCAGGAGCGCCAGATAGACCGCCTTGATCTCCAGCACGTTGATCTGCAACGCCGACTCCGACTGAGTCCAGAGGCCTTGAGCCCTGTGGTGTAAGAACACCGCCCCCCAGCCCTTCAGACTGGCGTCGGTGGTCACCACTAACCATGACGGTTTGAGAAATGACCGGCCCCGTGACAAGTGACGTGGCTGGAGCCACCACTGCAGTGAGTCCCTGGTCGGTTGTGACAGTGCCACCAACCGATTCAGAGAGATCGCTCTCTTGTCCCATCGGCGAAGAATCTCCAGCTGGAGGGAACGGAGACGAAACTGTGCAAAGGGCACCGCCTCTATCGCCGCTACCATGCGTCCCACTAGTCTCATCAACGCCCGAAGGGATGAGTGAGGTGACAGGAGAACATTCTGTACACCTGAGTGGATCGCCAGTTGCTTGGCTTGAGGTAGAGACACCAGGGCTGAGTCCGTGTGGAAGTCCATGCCCAGATATGTCAATGACTGGGTCGGAACCAGGGTCGACTTCTGAGTATTGAGGAGCCACCCGAACTGTTCCAGAGACCTCATGGTCACCTCCATGCTCACCCGACAAAGGTCTTCCGAAGGCGCCCTGACCAATAGGTCGTCCAGATAGGGTATGACGGCGTGCCCCTGCACATGCAGGAGAGCCATCATAGAGGCCATCACCTTCGTGAACACCCGTGGTGCCGAGGCCAACCCGAAGGGAAGGGCCACAAATTGGAAGTGTTCGTCCCCCACTGCGAATCTCAACCAGCGCTGATGAGCCGGTGCAATGGGCACGTGAAGGTAAGCGTCCTTGATATCGATGGACGCTAGGAAGTCTCCCTGCGACACAGCCGCGATAACGGAGCGTAGGGATTCCATGCGGAACTTCCGAACCAACACGTGACGGTTGAACAATTTGAGGTCCAGGACCGGTCGAAAGGAACCGTCCTTTTTCGGGACAATAAAGAGGTTGGAGTAAAAACCCCCGAACCTCTCTGCCGTGGGCACTGGGACCACTACTCCGTCTCTGCGGAGTCCCTCCAACACCAGGTGAAAAGCCTGAGCCTTTTCTGGGTATGGCACAGACCGATGGAATCGGGATAACGGTCTTGATGTCAGCTCTATCCTGTAACCTCGCGAGACTACGTCTCGAACCCACTGATCTTGAACGTGAAGGAGCCACGTGTCCTGAAAGCGAGACAGGCGGCCCTCCACCTGTGGGGAGGCAGGATGAGAGAGCGAGTCATGTCGAGGCGGGCTTGGGGGTGGCAGCCGCTGCCCCCGCCGGCTTCTTCTGACGACTCTTGGAGCGCCACTGAGTAGCAGGCTTGCCCCCTCGGTCCGCGCGAGCGGACGTCGTGGATGACTGCGAGCTGGAGCGAAAGGACCACTGTTTTGGGTTCCTTTTAACGGTATACCGTGGCTTAGGCTTATTCTGCGGTATCTTAGACTCAGCAGAATCCTTTATCAGTTTGTCCAGCTCGGTGCCAAAAAGCCTGTCACCGGCGAATGGAAGATTCTGCAAAATCTTCTTAGATGTGGCATCTGAGTCCCAAAGACGTAGCCACAACAATCTGCGGATCGCTATCGCATTGGCCGAAGCCACAGCTGAGCGAGTGGCAGTTTCCAAAGATGCCGTCCTGGCATAGTCCGCATAGGCCCTTGCTTTCTCGGTAAGCGCCAGGACCTCTGGACTGGACCTTGCCAGGTCCGTGATACCATCCAAGCAGGTAGTAATCGCTTGTAAGGTCCAGACCGTGGCAAAATTAGGGGCAAATGAAGACCCCACAGCCTCATAGGAAGACTTGGCGAGTTGCTCGACCTGTCTATCAGTCGCATCCTTCAATGAGGAGCTATCAGAGGCAGAAAACAGGGAGCGTGCAGCAATTCTAGTCATGGAAGGATCCACCTTTGGAGACTGCGACCATTCCTGAAGCACCTCCTGGGAGAAGGGGAAGCGATTGTCCTTAGGTTTGCGGACATAGCGCCGCCCAGGATGTAACCTGGGTGCTCTAACCACCCTTCCAAAATTAGTGTGGTCCATGAAAGAGCCACTTGGTCTAGCCTCTGGCCTTAGCCATTGATAGACCTCCTTCGGGTGCACGATAACCTCTTCAGGGGGAGTCACGAGACGTAAGGTCTCATTGATGGAGGACACCAGATCCTCCACCCCATCTGGAGGTTCAGACACAGACCCGAGAGTAGAACCCCCATCATCTTCCTCTCCATCAGAGGAACGCTCCTCCTCAGAGAGAGCCTGGAGCTCGGGTGACTCCTCACGACGAGCTCGCTTAAGGGGTCTCACAGTAGAAGGGAGAGACGCCCGGGGGTAACTGGGAGGAGTAGCTGAGTTTTCCAGTCTCCTATGAAGTGCCTCCAGTGACTGCGACATGGAGGACATCTGGGACAGCAGGGATTCATTGATCCTATTCTGCGTTTCCCATGGTCCTGGGATCACCTGGACCTCAGGGTACAGCACCGGAGCTGCTGCCTCAGCAGTGCCAGTCCGGGCTTCTGGGCGTCCGCAGTTATTGCAGGACCCCTCCACCAGTGTACCATTGCATGTAGCACAGGTAATGGCAGCCTCCGCCGCCTTAGCAGCAAGCTTCCTAACTGAGGACATAGCCACAGTAGGGGATGTATAAGCCAAGTCGTACAGACAAACAAACCGGGAGTCCCGGTGGCTTACCGACCGCAGTAAAGCGGTGGGAGGAAGCGGTGTGTGTGTGTGACCTCCGCGAGTTCCGGTCTCCCTCTGAAGTGCAGACACGCGCTGCCGTAGAACCCAGCCGAGAAGTGAGGGAGAAGATGGCCGCCGCCAGTAAAGTCGTGGGCGGCGCCGAGAACACGCGGGAAGCACACACACACGCCCCCCGGTGACGTCACCGCAAGGGCTGCCTTCTCTCCTCCAGGCAGCCCCATAATGGAGGTGCTGGAGCCCGCAGCGCGGGAAATAGTGTAAAACGCAGTACACACACACAGACTGCAATTACATCCAAAGATTAGCAGTCTACGGCCTCAGCCCCTGTGACACACAGGGCGGTCAGCCAGGTGACCCCAGCACAGGGTACACCCACAGATCCGCGGACCCGAGGGTAACGCGCGGTCTGAGTGTCAGGACACAATAGTGACAGACACTACCCCCAGGCACACAGGAGACACAGAGTGCCTCAGTGCCGGTCCGGTCTGTAAGCACCATTTAGGGAGGCCTCGGACGGGGGTTCAGCCCAGTCCGGAGTGTAAGCACCATTTAGGGAGGCCTCGGACTGGGCTGGCTCCAGTCCGGTCTGTAAGCACCATTTAGGGAGGCCTCGGACGGAGCGGAGCTGTGCAAGGCTCCCATCTCCCACTCTCCAGAGCCCCCCAGAGAGGGGTGGAAAGGAGCGCGACAGCGTACCGGGAGAACACAAAGTGTCCAGGCTCTAGGCCCTCCGGTACCTCCACCTGCGTGTGCCACCAGGGTGAGCGGGGAGGCTGTCGCAGGTCCCGACCAGGACCATATTACCTTGTCTTCAGACGCCATCACGTAAGTAGTGAGAATGCAGTGAAGTGCAAGCAAAGCGTGATCCTCCGAGCACACTAAGTTTAAAACTGAGGATGTTCCCTGCGGTAGGGGTTTATAAGCGGAGGAGGCGGTGTCTACAAACTTGTAGTACCTAGTGTGACCTCCGGAGGGCAGTGCCCTAAACCCCATTGTCTGGGTCTCCCATTATGATGACCAGAAAAATTCCTTCCTGACTCCATATATGGCAATCAGACTAATTCCCTGGATCAACGATCTATCAAAGAATCTAGTATATATAACTGGTAATATTATAGTTTTCAAGAAAGGCATCTAGTCCCTTCTTAAATGTTAGTAGTGAGTCACTCATTACAACATCATGTGGCAGAGAGTTCCATAGTCTCACTGCTCTTACAGTAAAGAATCCGCGTCTGTGATTATGATTAAACCTTCTTTCCTCCAGACGTAGAGGATGCCCCCTTGTCCCAGTCTCAGGCCTAAGAGTAAAGAGATCATTAGAAAGGTCTCTGTACTGCCCCCTCATATATTTATACATTATTATAAGATCACCCCTCAGCCTTCGTTTTTGCAAGCTAAATAACCCCAAGTTTAATAATCTGTCTTGGTATTGCAGACCCCTTAGTCCTCTAATGACTTTTGTCGCTCTTCTCTGGACCCGCTCTAGTTCAGCTATGTCTTTCTTATACACCGGAGACCAGAATTGTACACAGTATTCTAAGTGTGGTCGCACTAGTGACTTGTATAGAGGTAAAATTATGTTCTCCTCATGAGCATCTATGCCTCTTTTAATGCATCCCATTATTTTATTTGCCTTTGCAGCAGCTGCCTGACACTGGCCACTAAATGTGAGTTTGTCATCTACCCATACACCCAGGTCTTTTTCAGTGACAGTTTTGCCCAGTGTTTTACAATTAAGCACATAATTATACCTTTTGTTTCCTCTGCCCAAGTGCATGACTTTACATTTATCCCCATTAAAGCGCATTTGCCATTTAGCAGCCCAAGCTTCTAGTTTATTATAAATCCTCCTGTAATATAAAATTGTCCTCCTCTGTATTGATTACCCTGCAGAGTTTAGTGTCATCTGCAAATATTGAGATTCTACTCTGTATGCCCCCTACAAGGTCATTAATAAATATATTAAATAGAAGCGGGCCCAACACTGACCCCTGTGGTACCCCACTGTTAACTGTGACCCATTCTGAGTGTGTTCCATTAATAACCACCCTTTGTTTCCTATCACTAAGCCAGTTCTTAACCCACTTACACATATTTTCCCCTATCCCCATTGCCCTCATTTTATGTATCAACCTTTTGTGTGGCACCGTATCAAAAGCTTTTGAAAAGTCCATATACACCACATCCACTGCATTTCCTTGGTCCAGTCCAGAACTTACTTCTTCATAGAAGCTTATCAGATTAGTTTGACAGGAACGGTCCCTCGTAAAACCATGTTGATAATGGGTCATGAGGTTATTTTTGTTCAGATACTCCAGTATAGCATCATATATACATAGTATCGGCGTACTTAGTATAAAAAAGAGAATTTTGTTTACGTACCGTAAATTCTTTTTTCTTTAATCATCAATGGGAGACCCAGACAATGGGGTTTAGGGCACTGCCTTCCGGAGGTCACACTAGGTACTACAAGTTTGTAGACACCGCCTCCTCCGCTTATAAACCCCTACCGCAGGGAACATCCTCAGTTTGGTCCATAAGCTGCGAGGAGGAAATAAACCACACCCGAAACATCGGGACGAATGCCGTGCACAGACGGTTCAACAACCCGGCAAACACTGTCTCAACAGAGAACAGAACAAATGCAAAACATGCAACGGAACAACTGGGTGGGTGCTGGGTCTCCCATTGATGATTAAAGAAAAAAGAATTTACGGTACGTAAACAAAATTCTCTTTTTTCTGGTCATCATAATGGGAGACCCAGACAATGGGGATGTCCTAAAGCAATACCCCAGGGCGGGAAGAGTTCCTCAACAAGACGGATAATACATGGTTCCCTTTAAAGGTGGGCAACCGCCGCCTGGAGAACCCGCCTGCCCAAACTTGCATCCGCAGAGGCATGGGCATGCACCATATAGTGCTTAGAGAAAGTGTGCAGGCTAGACCACGTGGCTGCCTGACACACCTGTAGAGCAGACGCTCGATGTCGCAAGGCCCAGGAGGCACCTACAGCTCTGGTAGAGTGAGCCTTCAATCCCACCGGGAGAGGCAAACCAGAAGCCCGGTAAGCCTCTTGAATGGAAGCCTTAATCCATCTGGCCAATGTCGACTTTGATGCCGCGGACCCCTTACAGCGACCTGTCGTAAGAACAAATAAGGAATCCGAACTCCTAAAGGAGGCGGTCCTGGACACATAAATGCGTACCGCTCTCACGAGATCCAGAGTATGGAGGTCGCGTTCAACCTGATGAACGGGAGCAGGGCAAAATGATGGGAGAACAATCTCCTGGTTCAGGTGAAAAGTTGAAACCACCTTCGGCAAGAATTCTGGCCGAGGACGCAACACCACCTTGTCTTGGTGAACCACCAGAAAGGGCGACTTGCACGAAAGTGCAGCCAATTCTGAGACCCTTCTCAGAGACGTGATTGCCACCAGAAAGGCCACTTTCTGAGACAGGCGAGATAGAGAAACATCTCTCAGCGGCTCAAACGGTGGTCTCTGTAATGCCGCCAGGACCATGTTGAGGTCCCAAGGGTCCAGAGGTCTCTTGTAGGGTGGAACCATCCGTGACACCCCCTGCAGAAATTGACGGACCTTCGGGAGGAGCGCCAATCGCCTGTCAAACAGCACTGAAAGTGCTGAGACTTGACCTTTCAAGGAGCCAAGGGATAATCCTAATTCCAAACCCGACTGTAGGAAAGCCAACAACGTCGGGATGGACAAGGGCCACGGAGACCGTCCACCAGAGGCACACCAAGTAAAAAAGATTTTCCACGTCCTGTGGTACATCTTCCTTGAGACTGGCTTCCTAGCCCGATTCATAGTGGCAACCACCGTAGGGGAAAAACCCTGGAAGTCAGCAGCCAGGCCTCAAGAGCCATGCAGTCAATCTGAGGGCCTTGGAATTGAGGTGGAAGAATGGGCCTTGCGCGAGTAAATCTGCGCGGTCTGGAAGAGCCCACCTGTGTCCGCCTGACAGTTGCCACAGGTCCGGATACCAGGACCTCCTGGGCCAATCTGGAGCCACTAGAATGGCGACCCTGCACTCCGACCTGATTTTCCACAGCACCCTGGGAATCAGAGCCAGAGGCGGGAACACATACGGCAGATGGAATCTGGACCAAGTCAGGACCAGAGCATCCGCTCCCAGAGATTGGGGATCCCATGACCTCGCCATGTATTGCGGCACCTGATGATTCAGCCGTGAGGCCATCAGATCCACGTCCGGAGTGCCCCATCTGCTGCAGATGTCCCGGAAGACGTCCGGATGAAGAGACCACTCTCCGGCGTCCATCCCCTGCCGGCTCAGATAGTCGGCCTCCCAGTTTTCGACCCCTGGGATGTGAACTGCGGAGATCAGGCAGTTGTTGTCCTCCGCCCAGGATAGGATGCGGTGGACTTCGGCCAGAGCCTCTGCACTCCTGGTTCCTCCTTGATGATTTATATAAGCGACGGCCGTCGCATTGTCGGACTGAACCCGAATGGGTTGTCCTGAGAGGAATCTCTGAAACGCCAGGAGTGCCAGATAGACCGCCTTGATCTCCAGCACGTTGATCTGCAACGCCGACTCCGACCGAGTCCAGAGGCCTTGGGCCCTGTGGTGTAAGTACACCGCTCCCCAGCCCTTCAGACTGGCGTCGGTGGTCACCACTAACCATGACGGTTTGATGAAGGACCGGCCCCGAGACAAGTGATGTGGCTGTAACCACCACTGCAGGGAATCTCTGGTCGGTTGGGAAAGGGTCACCAGCCGATTCAGAGATATCGACCTTTTGTCCCACCTGCGGAGGATCTCCAGCTGGAGAGGACGGAGGCGAAATTGTGCAAAAGGCACCGCCTCTATTGCTGCCACCATGCGCCCCACCAGCATCATCAACACCCGTAGGGATGATTGTGGTGACAGGAGGACTGCTTGCACTCCTGATTGGATCGCCATCTGCTTGACTCGTGGCAGAGATACCAGGGCTGAGGCTGTGTTGAAGTCCATGCCCAAATATGTCAAAGACTGGGTCGGAACTAGCGTTGACTTCTGAATATTGAGGAGCCAACCGAACTGTTCCAGAGACCGCATGGTCACATCCAGGCTCTCTTGACAAAGGTGTTCTGATGGCGCCCTGACCAGTAGGTCGTCCAAATAGGGAAAGACGGCATGTCCCTGCACGTGCAGGAGAGCCATCATAGAGGCCATCACCTTTGTGAACACCCGCGGTGCCGAGGCCAACCCGAACGGCAGCGCCACAAATTGGAAGTGTTCTTCCCCCACTGCGAATCTCAGCCAGCGCTGATGAGCTGGTGCAATGGGCACATGAAGGTAAGCGTCTCTGATATCTATGGACGCCAGGAAGTCTCCCTGTGATACAGTCGCGATCACGGAGCGCAGTGATTCCATGCGGAACTTCCGAACCAACACGTGATGGTTGAACAACTTCAGGTCCAGTACCGGGCGGAAGGATCCGTCCTTCCTCGGGACGATAAAGAGGTTGGAGTAAAAACCCCTGAACCTCTCTCCGGGAGGCACTGGTATCACCACTCCGTCTCTGCGGAGACCCTCCAACACCAAGTAAAAAGCCTGAGCCTTTTCTGGCGATGGGACCGACCGATGGAATCGGGATATCGGTTTTGACGTCAGCTCTATCCTGTAACCTCGCGAGACCACGTCTCGAACCCACTGATCTTGAACGTGAAGTAGCCATTTGTCCTGAAAGCGAGACAAGCGGCCCCCCACCTGTGGGGAGGTAGGAAGGGAGAGCGAGTCATGCAGAGGCGGGTTTGGGGGCGGCCGCTGCCGTCCCCGCCGGCTTCTTTGGACGACTCTTAGAGCGCCACTGAGAAGCGGGCTTTCCCCCTCGGTCCGTGCGAGCGGACGGTGCTGATGACTGCGAGCTGGAACGAAAGGACCACTGTTTTGGGTTCCTTTTACCGGTATACCGTGGCTTAGGCTTATTCTGCGGTATCTTAGACTCAGCAGAATCCTTTATCAGCTTGTCCAGTTCGGTGCCAAAAAGCCTGTCACCAGCGAACGGAAGATTCTGCAAAATCTTCTTGGATGTGGTATCTGAGTCCCAAAGACGCAGCCACAACAATCTGCGGATCGCTATAGCATTGGCCGAAGCCACAGCTGAGCGAGTGGCAGTTTCCAGAGTCGCCGTCCTGGCGTAGTCCGCATAGGCCCTTGCCCTCTCGGTAAGTGCCAGGACCTCTGGACTGGATCTTGCCAGGTCAGAGATACCATCCAAGCACGTAGTAATCGCTTGCAAGGTCCAGACCATGGCAAAATTAGGGGCAAAGGAAGACCCCACAGCCTCATAGGAAGACTTGGCGAGTTGCTCAACCTGTCTATCCGTAGCATCCTTCAGCGAGGAGCTATCAGAGGCAGAGAAAAGGGAGCGTGCAGCAATCCTGGTCATGGAAGCGTCCACCTTCGGGGACTGCGACCACTCCTGAAGCACCTCCTGGGGGAAGGGGAAGCGATTGTCTTTGGGTTTACGGACATAACGCCGCCCAGGATGTAACCTGGGAGCTCTAACCACCCTTCCAAAATTTGTGTGGTCCATGAAGGAGCCACTTGGTCTAGCCTCTGGCCGCAGCCATTGATAGACCTCCTTCGGGTGCACCGTCACCTCCTCAGGGGGTGTCACGAGACGTAAGGTCTCGTTGATAGAGGACACCAGATCCTCCACCCCATCTGGTGGTTCAGATATAGACACAGACCCGAAATTTGAACCCCCATCATCGTCCTCACCATCAGAGGAACGCTCCTCCTCAGAGAGAGCCTGGAGTTCGGGTGACTCCTCACGACGAGCCCGCTTAAGGGGTCTCACAGCAGAAGAGGGAGACACCCGGGGGTAACTGGACGGAGTAGCTGGGCTATCCAGCCTCCTATTAAGTGCCTCCAGGGATTGCGACATGGAGGACAGCTGGGACAACAGAGATTCATTGATCTTATTCTGCGTTTCCCATGGCCCTGGGATCACCTGAACCTCAGGGTATAGCACCGGAGCTGCTGACTCAGCAGTGTCAGTCCGGGCCTCTGGGCGTCCGCAGTTATTGCAGGACCCCTCCACCAGTGTTCCATTGCATGTAGCACAGGTAATGGTGGTATCTGCCGCCTTAGCAGCGCGCTTCCTAACTGAGGACATCGCCGCAGTAGGGGAAAATAAGCCAAATTGCAGACAACAAAACCGGGAGTCCCGGTGGCTTACCGACCGCAGTAACGCGGTATGAGGAAGCGGTGTGTGTGTGTGACCTCCGCGACGGTTTCCGGTCTCCCCTGGAGTGCAGGCGCACGCTGCATACAGATCCCAACCGGGAAGTGAGGGTAAAGATGGCCGCCGACAGTGAAACTGTGGGCGGCGCCGAGAACACGCGGGAAACACACACACGCCCATCGATGACGTCACCGCACGGGCTGCTTCCCATCCTCCAAGCAGCCTCAGCATGAAGGTGCCGGAGCCCGCAGCGCGGGAATAGTGTAAAATACTATACACAGACTGCATGCACAAACAAACATCCGCAGCCCACGGCCTCAGCCCCTGTGACACACAGGGCGGTCAGCCAGGGTGACCCCAGCACAGGGTACACCCGCAGATCCGCGGTCCCGAGGGTAACGCGCGGTCTGAGTGTCAGGCCACATAAAGTGACAGACACTACCCCCAGGCACACGGGAGACACCGAGTGCCTCAGTGCCGGTCCGGTCTGTAAGCACCATTTAGGGAGGCCTCGGACGGGGGTTCAGCAAAAGTCCGGAGTGTAAGCACCATTTAGGGAGGCCTCGGACTGGGCTGGCTCCAGTCCGGTCTGTAAGCACCATTTAGGGAGGCCTCGGACGGAGCGGAGCTGTGCAAGGCTCCCATCTCCCACTCTCCAGAGCCCCCGGAGAGGGATGGAGAGGAGCGCGACAGCGTACCGGGAGGACACAAAGTGTCCAGGCCCAAGGCCCTCCGGTACCTCCACCTGCGTGTTCCACAAGGGTGAGCGGGGAGGCTGTCGCAGGTCCCGACCGGAACCATTTTACCCTGTCTTCAGACGCCATCACGTAAGTTGTGAGAATGCAGTGAAGTGCAAGCAAAGCGTGATCCTCCGAGCACACTAAGTTTAAAACTGAGGATGTTCCCTGCGGTAGGGGTTTATAAGCGGAGGAGGCGGTGTCTACAAACTTGTAGTACCTAGTGTGACCTCCGGAGGGCAGTGCCCTAAACCCCATTGTCTGGGTCTCCCATTATGATGACCAGAAAATGCCCCACTAATTTTAGGATTAATGTTATCTTCTTGCCCCTTTTAAAAATAAAACATTGAGGCTAAAAAAAACATTTTTGTGGAAAAACAAGTACTTTTTCATTTTTACGGCTCAATGCATGAAGCACCTGGGGGCTCACAGTGCTCACCACCCATCTAGATAAATTGCTTGAGGGGTCCAGTTTCCAAAATAGGGTCACTTGTGGGGATTTCCACTATTTCAGCACACAGGGGCTCTCCTAACACAACATGGTATCAGCTAAAGATTGCAGCTAACTTTCTGTTTGAAACGTCAAATGTTGCTCCATCCCTTCAGAGCCCGGCCGTGCGCCCAAACAGTGGTTTCCTTCCACATATGGGGTATCAGCGTAATCAGGAGAAATTGCCCAACAAATTTTAGAGTGCACTCTCTGCTGTTACCGCTGTGAAAATGCAATATTTGAGCCTGAAGTAACATTTAATGTTCATTTTTTCCTTCCACATTGCTTTAGTACCTGAAGGGTTAATTGAATGTGGTTTTGAGTAGCTTGAGGGGTGTCACTTTTGGGTAGTTTCTATCACATAGGCCCCTCAAAGTCACTTCAAATGTGATGTGGTCCCAAAAAAAAGTGTCTTTGTAAATGTTATTGGAAACATGAGAAATCGCTGATGACCTTTGAACCCTTCTAACTTCCTAACAAAGAAACATTTTGTTTTCAAAATTGTGCAGATGTAAAGTCGACATGTGGCAAATATTATTTATTAACTATATTGTGTGACATAACTCTCTGGTTTAACAGTATAAAATTTCAAAGTTTGAAAATTGCAAAATTAAACCAAATTTTTGGGTTTTTAACAAATGAACGCAAAAACAATCATCTTAAATTTACCATGAACGTGAAGTCCAATACGTCACGAAAAAACATTCTCACAAAATTGCCAAAAATTGCCTGGTCATTAGGGTCAAAAAAGGCTCGGGGGTAAAGGGGTTAAATCCTCTTCCGGTCAGTCAGGGAACCTCCCCACGCTAAAACGCCGGCTGCCGGGCGCCGCCATCTTGGGGGGTGGTTCACACATGCGCAGAAGATAACATCCGGGTCGCGTCTGCGTCATCAGCTGTCACTTCCGGGTTTCCTCCTGGATCTTCACCCTGGCGTTCGTGGGGTGCCATGTGTGCGCAACCTGCTCCAGGGCGACCGAGCTTCCGTGCTCCAGGTACCTGCATCAGTCCTGCTGTGCGGCGTGGGGACTCCTCTGAGCCAGGAACCAAGTGTTGCAGTGAATACCGCACTTCCAACACCCGTCCCAAGCCCAGGTACAAATCTTCAGCTGTGTCTCCCATGACACAGCCACATGTGGCTCTCCTCTCCTCCAACCAGGAAACCCCAACGATGCTGAGCAGAGGTGCCACCCTTTTATTGTAGTGGGTTTCCTGTCCTGGAGGGGCGGCTCCTCTCATGTGATGATGTCATGATCGATGGCGAAAACACATGTTTCCCGTTCAGAAATGTCCAATCAAAATATAAATCAATCAAATTGTAAACTGCGTAATAGAAAAAAATCAAAACGACAAAATTACGTTTTTTTTTGTCACGGCAACACGACAATAAAATGCAATAACAGGCATTGCAAACATCGCATCTACCCAAAAATGGTATCATTAGAAACGTCAGCCTAAGACGCAAAAGAATAAGCCATCACACAGCCCCAGATCCCGAAAAATGAGAACGCTACGGGGCGCGGAAAATGGCAATTCTTTAATTCTTTGGAAAATTCAGATTTTTTTTCCACCACTTAGATAGTATGTATGTTTGGTATCTACAAACACGTATCGACCTGAGGCATCATACCGACACATCAGTGTTACCATATAGTACCGACCCAAGGTTTCATACCGACACGTCAGTGTTACCATATAGTACTGACCCCAGACATCATACCGACACGTCAGTGTTATCAGATAGTACTGACCCGAGGCATCATACCGACACCTCAGTGTTGCCATATAGTACTGACCCGAGGCATTGTACCGACACCTCACTGTTACCATATAGTACTGACCCGAGACATCATACCGACATGTCAGTGTTACCATATAGTACTGACCCCAGACATCATACCGACACGTCAGTGTTACCATATAGTACTGACTCGAGGCATCATACCGACACATCAGTGTTACCATATAATACTGACCCCAGACATCATACTAACATGTTAGTTTTACCATATAGTACTGACCTGAGGCATCATACCGACACGTCAGTGTTACCATATAATACTGACCCCAGACATCATACCGACATGTTAGTTTTACCATATAGTACTGACCTGAGGCATCATACCGACACGTCAGTGTTACCATATAGTACTGACCCGAGGCTTCATACAGACATGTCAGTTTTACCATATAGTACTTACTAAAAGGAGATCTGCTGCACACCAGCACTTCATGCCTTTAAAGAAAAACCAAAATGGCTGACATGTACTATTTCATTATGTGAACAGGGACCAAAATCATATTGGAAAGCTACTGAAAGCCATCTAGGATAAATGTGAAAAATTGTTTGATGTGATGGCCATGACACCAGTAACCGCCAACAAGGTTTTTTCACACTACTGGGTCCTATCTAAAACCTCATGTCTACAGTCTGGATATATGTATGGGATAATGCCCTGTGTGCAATTAAAATCCTGCTTATAAAGGAAATGTCCAGGACTATGTGTAGGTTCTCACAGCAGCTACTAAGTGGGGGAGGGTGCTGCATCCAAAAAAACTATATACCGTATATACTCGTGTATAAGCCGACCCGTGTATAAGCCGACCCCCCTACTTTTGCCCCCAAAACCTTGGAAAACCTATTGACTCGTGTATAAGCCGAGGGTGGACCCCAGCACAGGTATACAGCCCCCAGCAGTGTGGTATACAGCAGCCCCAGAGGTATATACAGCAGCCCCAGTGGTAGTATACAGCAGCAGCCCCAGTGGTAGTATACAGCAGCAGCCCCAGTGGTATATACAGCAGCAGCCCCAATGGTATATACAGCAGCAGCCCCAGTAGTTAGTATACAGCAGCCCCAGAGGTATATACAGCAGCCCCAGTGGTAGTATACAGCAGCAGCCCCAGTGGTATATACAGCAGCAGCCCCAGTGGTATATACAGCAGCAGCCCCAGTAGTTAGTATACAGCAGCCCCAGAGGTATATACAGCAGCCCCAGTGGTAGTATACAGCAGCAGCCCCAGTGGTATATACAGCAGCAGCCCCAGTAGTTAGTATACAGCAGCCCCAGAGGTATATACAGCAGCCCCAGTGGTAGTATACAGCAGCCCCAGTGGTATATACAGCAGCAGCCCCAGTGGTATATACAGCAGCAGCCCCAGTAGTTAGTATACAGCAGCCCCAGAGGTATATACAGCAGACCCAGTGGTATATACAGCCCCAGTGGTAGTATACAGCCCCCCCATCAGTATACAGCAGCCCAGAGGTATATACAGCCCCAGTGGTAGTTTACACGCAGCCCCAGTGGTATATACAGCCCCAGTGGTAGAATACAGCCCCCCCATCAGTATACAGCAGCCCCAGAGGTATATACAGCCCCAGTGGTAGTTTACACGCAGCCCTAGTGGTATATACAGCCTCAGTGGTAGTACACAGCCCCCCCATCAGTATACAGCAGCCCCAGAGGTATATGCAGCCCCAGTGGTAGTTTACACGCAGCCCCAGTGGTATATACAGCCCCAGTGGTAGTATACAGCCCCCCTATCAGTATACAGCAGCCCCAGAGGTATATACAGCCCCAGTGGTAGTTTACACGCAGCCCCAGTGGTATATACAGCCCCAGTGGTAGTATACAGGCCCCCCCGCCTTGTGCACAAACCTGTAAAGGAAGAGATTAGTATACTTATCACTGTCCCGCTGCCGCTGTCCTGCCGCCGCCATCGCGCTCCTCCATCTTCTTCCGGTTTCCTCCTCAGTCGCGCAGACATTGACGTCATTGCCTGCGCCGACCGGAGGAAGCCGGAAGCAGACGGAGGACCGCGATGACGGCGGCGGGACAGCGGCAGCGGGACAGTGATAAGTATACTAATCTCTTCCTTTACAGGTTTGTGCACAAGGCAGGGGGGCCTGTATACTGATGGGGGCGGGCCTGTATACTGTATACACTGTATATAGTGTATACAGTATACAGTGACTCGCGTATAAGCCGAGGGGGGGACTTTTCAGCCCAATTTTTGGGCTGAAAAACTCGGCTTATACACGAGTATATACGGTATACTAAGATTATGGGCGCACACCTCTAGTGTTGGGTGCTAGCATGAAAATATATAAGAATACTTACTAAAAGGAGATCTGCTGCACACCAGCACTTCATGCCTTTAACCTCTTCCCGACCTTTGGCCCACCGTTTGGGCAATGGAAAACAGTTCATTCCCGACCCATGGCCCAAGGGGTGGGCCATGAAATGATCGTGCTCCTGCGGCGCGTGTGAGGGGGGTGACTTAGGTGTCACTGTAGCTAATGCACAGTGACAACCTGTAGTTCACCCCACGGGGGGTGGATTAACCCCCCCCGTGCCTTGGGCCCCTCTGATTGGCAGTGAAAATCTGTCACTGCCATTCAGAAGCAATGTAATATCTCACCAATGAAAATTGGTGGAATATTCTGGATACGGGTTGGCATGATGCTTATAGCATCAGGCATTGGCTGGGGGTATGTGTGGTCCCCCCCCCCTGGATCTGATTGGGGCTAGTGTCCATGTGACACTAACCCTCCAATCAGCTATCTAGGGGATTGTTTACAATGGTGGACCACGCTTCCCTGCTCCATTCCGTCCCTGGATGCCAAGGAGCGTGGTCCACCTGCCGCCGACCGACACTGATCTGCTGCACCGACACCGATCTGCTGCTCCAAGACCGATCCGCCGTCTCCGCCACAGCCGCCGCCTGTACCGGTAACATCTGTCCCTGTCTCTGTACTCCCTCTGTGCGCCGCCTGTCCCTGCCTGCTCTTTCCCTCTATCTCTGTTCTTCCTCCGTCCTCCCCCTCCCTCCTGCACATCCCCCCGTCTCCCCCACACATCCCCCCCTCTCCCACGCACATCCACCCCCTCCCCCATCACCCCCCCTCCATCGTCCAATTTTTAGTCCTGTCCATTGACCGGCTGGTGCTCATTCAGCCAGCCGGTGCACAGTGATTACAGGCAGCAGCAGTTGCACCTGTGATCACCCACCTCCCCCCCGTCCCAGTGATCACCCACCCTGCTACTGCCCCCTTCTGCATCATTGATCTCCCCCCCACTGCTGCTGGCTCCTTAGCCCCCTCTTGCGCCTGCACGCTTGACCGCCTGCTCTCCTGCGCCCTGTCCGCCCGAGCGCTCCCCGTACACCCGAGCGCTCCCTGTCCGCCCGAGCGCTCGCCATCAGCCCGAGCTCTCGCCGTCTGCCCTAGCGCTCGCCGTCTGCCCGAGCCCTCACCGTCTGCCCGAGCCCTCGCCGTCCGCCCTAGCCCTTGTCATCCGCCCGAGCCCTCGCCGTCCGCCCTAGCCGTCTGCCCGACAGACCCCTCCGCCCGACAGACCCCTCCGCCCGACTGACCCCTCCACCCGACAGACCCCACACATCAAAGTTACATCAAGCACTCGCACACACACGTACACTCACACTACGGTACAATAAATTTTAGATTTTTTTTACACCCGCACACAAAACACAGCACAAAATGTCCCGCCCGTCCCGTTTGTCCCAGTCATCAAGGTCAGAAAGGGCGTACTCGGCTGAGGAGGCATATGCTATACTTGCCTCCGATGCTGACAGTGAGGGAGAGGACCACACGTTCCTCTATTCCTCACATTCTTCCTCCTCCAGTGACACCAACTCGCCTCCAAGACGACATCGCAGGACAAGACATCGTCCGGGGGCCGTAGAAGAAGAGCCGCAGCCTGGAGAAGAGGAGCCGGAGGCCATGGACCGACAACCGTCTGTGAGTAACCCTCAACCTGGTGCTAGTTACGCCCAAGCTAGCACCAGGTCCCCCGTGTGGACCCCCGTCCCTGAACACTCCACTCCACAGATTCCTGATTTCCTTCCCCAATCAGGAATCCAGCTTGAGACCACAAACTTTTCTCTGAGGACATTGTGAGTCTCATGGTGGACCAGACCAACATTTACGCCCAACAATTTCTGGTCCAGAACCCAAATTCCATATTTTCTTCTTGGAGTCCCGTGGACTCTGGAGAAATGTTGAAATATTAGGGATTGGTACTTCACATGGGGATTGTGAAGAAACCAGAAATCCGCCAATACTGGAGTACCGATATTTTATATCAAACTCCAGTGTTCGGCGTGGTGATGACCCGAAAGCGATTCGAGGTCATTCACAAATTCTTGCATTTTAGGGACAATGTGGACAGCCTTCCCCGTGATGACCCGAAATTTGACAGATTGTTCAAAATTCGGCCGGTCATCGAACACTTCAGCAACAAGTTTGCTGAAGTGTACGTTCCAGAACGGGAAATTTGTGTGGATGAATCCCTCGTCCACTTCAAAGGTAGGCTTACATTCCGGCAATACCTCTCCAGCAAGAAGGCGAGGTACGGAATAAAACTCTACAAGCTGTGTAAGAGTACCTCAGGGTACACTTACAGCTTTAGAGTGTATGAAGGTAAGGATTCCAGGACCCAGCCCCCAGAGTGTCCACCTGCTCTGGGGGTAAGCGGGAAAATAGTGTGGGATCTGATCCACCCACTACTTGATAAAGGTTACCATCTGTACGTTGATAACTTTTATACAAGTATCCAACTATTTAATTCCCTTTCTGCCAGAACTACCGCCGCTTGCGGTACTGTTCACAGAAACCAAAAGGGTCTCCCTCTGACGCTAGTTGAGCAGCCTCTCCCAAGAGGTGAGAGCCGAGCTCAATGTAGCAGCAACATGCTTGTGGTCAAGTTCAAAGACCGAAGGGATGTCTTTTTTTTTACCACAATTCATGGTCCCGGCACCACGGCCACCACCACCAGAGGTACCCCAGCACAGGTCCACAAACCGGACTGCGCCCTGGGGTACAACAAGCACATGGGGGGGGTTGATCTTTCTGATCAAGTCCTCCAGCCCTACAGTGCCATGCGGAAGGCGAAGGTTTGGTACAAAAAACTGGCCGTGCACTTTGTTCAAATTACACTGTATAACGCATATGTGCTATCACAATGTGCAGGTCAGACCACCAACACTTTCCTCCAGTTCCAGGAGAAGGTGATCAATGCCCTGATTTTTAGAAGAGGAGGAGAAGAAGAAGAAGAAGAAGAAGAAGAAGAAGAAGCGCGCCCCAGCACTCCTGGAACTCGAGCTTCACGTGTGGTACCACGACATTTTCCCCGCGAGGTCGCATCATCAGAAAGAAAAAGGTGCCGGATCTGCTATCAAAGAGGGAGAACACAGAAAACACGTTTCATATGTGAAACAAGTCCAGACAAACCAGGACTGTGTTTGAATGAATGCTTTAAAATTCATCACACGTCCCCGGACTGACATACTGACCTTTCCTACACAACTCACCCACACCAGCATGACATACACAACATCACACACAAACACACACACACACGCACGCACAACACCCGAATATTGGACCTTGCACTGATAAGAGCACCTTTAGTCTTTACCATGGCTTTGGGGTCTCATTCCGGTGCTAGAACAAATCCCTTCCTGCAGAACAGCCAGGTTACAAGTTGACCTGTCCTTCTGGAAGGCTGGGTACAGATGTGTAATTACGCTCTATATGTGGATGGGGTCACTTGTGGGGGAGCTCCAATGTTTAGGCACACAGGGGCTCTCCATACGCAACCTGGTGTTTGCTAACAATTGGAATTGTTAGCGGACACCAGGTCGCGTATGGAGAACCCCTGTGTGCCTAAACATTGGAGCTCCCCCACAAGTGACCCCATTTCGGAAACTAGACCCCCCCCAGGGAACATATCTAGCTGCATAGTGAGCACTTTGAACCCTCAGGTGCTTCACAAATTGATCCGTAATAAGGAAAAAATACTTTATTTTCACACAAATTTTCTTTTTAATTTTACGGATCAATTTGTGAAGCACCTGGGGGTTCAAAGTGCTCACTATGCATCTAGATACGTTCCTTGGGGGTCTAGTTTCCAAAATGGGGTCACTTGTGGGGGAGCTCCAATGTTTAGGCACACAGGGGCTCTCCAAACGCGACATGGTGTCCGTTAACAATTTGAATGGAAAATGAGCTCAAATTGTTAGTGGACACCATGTCGCGTTTGGAAAGCCCCTGTGCGTCTCCACATAGGAGCTCCCCCACAAGTGACCCCATTTTGGAAACTAGACCCCCCAAGGAACGTATCTAGATACATAGTGAACACTTTCAACCCCCAGGTGGTACACAAATTGATCCGTAATAATGAAAAAATAATTTTTTTGTGGAAAAAAAAGTGCTTTTTCATTTTTATGGATGAATTTCTGTAGCACCTGGGGGTTCAAAGTGCTCACTATGCATCTAGATACGTTTCCAAAATGGGGTCACTTGTGGGGGAGCCCAATGTTTAGGCACACAGGGGCTCACCAAACACAACATGGTGTCAGCTAACAATTTGAGCTCATTTTGCATTCAAATTGTTAGCGGACACCATGTCGCGTTTGGAGAGCCCCTGTGTGCCTAAACATTGGAGCTCCCCCACAAATGACCCCATTTTGGAAACTAGACCCCCCCAGGGAACGTATCTAGATGGGTACTGAGCATTTCGAACCCCCAGGTGCTTTACAAATTGATCTGTGAAAATGAAATAGTACTTTTTTTTCACAAACATTTTCTTTTAGCCTAAATTTTTTTGTTTTCACATGGCAACAGCATAAAATTCATCCTAAAATTTGTCTGCTGAGTACACCGATACCTCATATGTGGTCATAAACCACTGTTTGGGTGCACGGCAGGGTTCAGAAGGGAAGGAGCGCCATTTCACTTTTTGAATGTAAAATTAGCTCCAAAATTCAAATTGCGAACCTTCCCTTCTGAGCCCTGCCGTGCATCCAAACAGTGGTTTATGACCACATATGAGATATCGATGTACACAGGAGAAGTTGCCCAACCATTTTTAGGATCCATTTTATCCTGTTGCCCATGTGAAAATGAAAGAATTGAGGCTAAAAGAACATTTTTGATAAAAAAAATTAAAATATCCATTTTTTGTTTAGACCTAGCTTTAGCTCCTGTGAAGCACCTGAAGGGTTAATAATTTTCTTGAATGTAGTTTTGAGTAGCTTGAGGGGTGCAGTTTTTGGAATGGTGTCAGTTTTGGGTGTGTTCTGTCATGTAAACCCCTCAAAGGGACTTCAAATGTGATGTGGTCACAAAAAAAATGGTTTTGTAAATTTTGCTGGAAAAATGAAAAATTGCTGATGAACTTTGAACCCTTATAACGTCCGAACAAAATTTTTTTTTTTCCAAAATTGTGCTGATGTAAAGTAGACATGTGGGAAATGTGATCTATTAACTATTTTGTGTCACATAACTCTCTGGTTTAGCAGAATAAAAATTAATAATTTGAAAATTGCAAAATTTTCAAAGTTTTTGCCAAATGTTTGATTTGATAATCGCAAAAATTATAGACCTAAATTTAATACTAACATGAAGTCCAATATGTCACGAAAAAAACAATCTCAGAATCGCTAGGATCCGTTGAAGTGTTCCAGAGATATAAGCTCATAAAGGGACACTGGTCAGAATTGACAAAAATGGCCTGGTCATTAGGGTCAAAATAGGCCCGGGGGTGAAGGGGTTAAAAAAAAACATGTCTATATTGATGGATAAAAAACAACAACATATAGCTCTATGGAAATGTTAATGTGAGTATAGAACCCCAAGGTTCCGCACTGTGACATCATCGGCAGGGAATGCCCATTATGACATCACAGATCAGAGGCTATAAAAGGCCGGACGCAGCAGGGTTCTAGTCATTCTTCAGTTGACTCTCATGGTGAACACTGCTCTGCAGTGCATTGAGGGTATTCACCATGGATACTTCTGAAACCCTAACGTGGAGGAAAGAAAGAATATGGGATATTCTTAGGAATAAGACGCCTTGTCAGCTTCTTCCACCAGATGGGATATTTAGCTTTTGCTACAAGATGATATTTCAACTGATCAAGCCGTATGTGAACCATAGAATAGTATGGGATTTCCCTGAATATCGAATCGATTTCCAGATTAATATTGAGTCATTGTTGCTGGAGGTAAGAACAGTTTAATAGTTTAAGGTTTACAGGCAACCCCCAATAATAATATAGTTAATAATAACTATAAAAATATATTTTTTTTATAATTATTAACCTTTATTTTTATTATTAAAAAAAATAAAGAGAAATCGTTAAAAAGATAATGGATGATAGAATGTTTAGAATTGTGAGCTCCAAGAGAGACAGCATGACTGATGTATGTGAAGTGCTATGGAATTAATAGCGCTATATAAATGAATAAATATTGTTATTATTATATATAAATAATAATTATAACAAAATTATATTTATATATATATATATATATTATGATTATTATTTGCTCTGTTGATTGTGGGATACCCGAGAAGGCCCCTGTGACAAGGATATTTAAGCGGTTTCCTTCATTTTTGAGCACACCCCTTGACAAAGCGTTGTGAAACGTATGTTGGGGTGGGGGTTACCACAGATCAGGACACCTGGGCATGGTGCGAGTCTGGCAGGCAGCCACCTTGGACATATGGGTGAGTCATTGTGAGGAGTGATTGCACACTTCTATGTGATTGTTGACAATTCCCTGTAGCCAAGTGTGGCTGGTGCATTATATGTGATGTTTACAATCTGATTCCACTTTATACCCAGATGTTACAACCTGAGCATGGTACCAACCTTACATTCCACACCTAACATCCTTTTTTTATTGTAATTATGTGTATGTGTCTTTTATAAATAATAAAGTGTAAAATTCTTTGAAACTTTAAACTCCTGAGTGGGCTCCACTTATTTTAATGTGTAATTAGAGTGTGTCTTACCTAGTCCTGATATAAACTGTCCAATATAGAGCTGTATGAGTCATGAATCAATCGAGAGGCTGGCATGTATACAGTGCCTACAAGTAGTATTCAACCCCCTGCAGATTTAGCTGGTTTGAAAAGATGCCAATAAGTTACAGCCTTCAAACTGCAAACAATAGTAGGATTTATTAACAGAAGCATAAATCTTACAAACCAAAAAGTTATGTTGCTCAGTTGAATTTTTATGAATTTTAAACATAAAAGTGTGGGTCAATTATTATTCAACCCCTAGGTTTAATATTTTGTGGAATAACCCTTGTTTGCAATTACAGCTAATAATCGTCTTTTATAAGACCTGATCAGGCCGGCACAGGTCTCTGGAGTTATCTTGGCCCAGTCCTCCATGCAGATCTTCTCCAAGTTATCTAGGTTCTTTGGGTGTCTCATGTGGACTTTAATCTTGAGCTCCTTCCACAAGTTTTCAATTGGGTTAAGGTCAGGAGACTGACTAGGCCACTCCAACACCTTGATTTTTTCCCTCTTGAACCAGGCCTTGGTTTTCTTGGCTGTGTGCTTTGGGTCGTTGTCTTGTTGGAAGATGAAATTACGACCCATCTTAAGATCATTGATGGAGGAGCGGAGGTTCTTGGCCAAAATCTCCAGGTAGGCTGTGCTATCCATCTTCCCATGGATGCGGACCAGATGGCCAGGCCCCTTGGCTGAGAAACAGCCCCACAGCATGATGCTGCCACCACCATGCTTGACTGTAGGGATGGTATTCTTGGGGTCGTATGCAGTGCCATCCAGTCTCCAAACGTCACGTGTGTGGTTGGCACCAAAGATCTCGATCTTGGTCTCATCAGACCATAGAACCTTGATCCAGTCTGTCTCAGAGTCCTCCAAGTGATCATGAGCAAACTGTAGACGAGCCTTGACATGACGCTTTGAAAGTAAAGGAAGCTTACGGGCTCGTCTGGAACGGAGACCATTGCGGTGGAGTACATTACTTATGGTGTTGACTGAAACCAATGTCCCCACTGCCATGAGATCTTCCCGGAGCTCCTTCCTTGTTGTCCTTGGGTTAGCCTTGACTCTTCGGACAAGCCTGGCCTCGGCACGGGAGGAAACTTTCAAAGGCTGTCCAGGCCGTGGAAGGCTAACAGTAGTTCCATAAGCCTTCCACTTCCGGATGATGCTTCCAACAGTGGAGACAGGTAGGCCCAACTCCTTGGAAAGGGTTTTGTACCCCTTGCCAGCCTTGTGACCCTCCACGATCTTGTCTCTGATGGCCTTGGAATGCTCCTTTGTCTTTCCCATGTTGACCATGTATGAGTGCTGTTCACAAGTTTTGGGAGGGTCTTAAATAGTCAGAAAAGGCTGGCAAAAGAGATAATTATTCCATACATGTGAAGCTCATTGTTATTTGTGCCTGAACTACTTCTTAATACTTTAGGGGGACCAAACAGAATTCTGGTGGTTTGAGGGGTTGAATAATAAATGACCCTCTGAATTAACTTTTAACGCTTTAAAAAAAAAAAAAAAAAATTTTTTTGTGGCACTGCATTTCCCACTTCCAGGCTGATCTACAGTCCAAATGTCACAATGCCAAGTTAATTCCGCATGTGTCAACCAGCTAAATCTGCAGGGGGTTGAATACTACTTGTAGGCACTGTATATGTTAGAGGTTTGGTTGTTGGAACAAAATATTAATATTTACTGTATACTGAGGGCCGTGTGCGGCCACCTACTGTATACTGGGGGCTGTGTGCGGACTCCTACTCTATACCTGGGGCTGTGTACGGCCTCCTACTGTATACTGGAGGCTGTGTACGACCTCTTACTGTATACTGGGGGCTGTATGCAGGATCTTGATGTATACTGGAGGCTGTGTGCAGCCTCTTACTGTATACTGGGGGCTGTATGCAGGATCTTGATGTATACTGGAGGCTGTGTGCAGCCTCTTACTGTATACTGTGGGCTGTATGCAGGATCTTGATGTATACTGGAGGCTGTGTGCAGCCTCTTACTGTATACTGGGGGCTGTATGCAGGATCTTGATGTATACTGGAGGCTGTGTGCAGCCTCTTACTGTATACTGGGGGCTGTATGCAGGATCTTGATGTATACTGGAGGCTGTGTGCGACCTCTTACTGTATACTGGGGGCTGTATGCAGGATCTTGATGTATACTGGAGGCTGTGTGTGGCCTCTTACTGTATACTGGGGGCTGTATGCAGGATCTTGATGTATACTGGAGTCTGTGTGCGGCCTCCTACTGTATGCTGAGGGATGTGTGCGGCCTCCTACTGTATACTGGGGGCTGTGTGCGGCCTCCTACTGTATACTGGGGGTTGTATGTGGGATCTTGCTGTATACTGGTGTCACGTCTAGACCGCTTTGCAGTCTCTGAACTGCTCTGCAGTGGTTTATATGGAGTGAATTCCTAGCCTATTAAGAATTAACTTGTGTGGCTCTGCAGGTGAGCTGCTGCTGGTGGGTTTGTCTGGTGATCATCAGTACATCAGAACCCATGATGTTACCAGGGTAATGCCACATTGGGTACCTAACTAAGGGTTAAGTGTTTGCCAATCTGGATGATCTGGATGATCACTTCTTCAATTCTGTGTGCCTTCACCCCCCCCTTCTTGGTGATCAAATCTGATCACTACACATTGAGAGCTGTTTGATATTGGTAATGGAGATCTCTGCACCAGTATCAAACATAATTTGTGTGTCCTGATCTTCAATTCTGGCTTTTATGTGTGTGGTCTCCCTGAAGAATCCAGTATGACAGGACATACTGGCAACAGCTCTTTAGGGTACCTTTACACGCCGCTACAACAGGCTGGATACAACCAGCTACTTCACGTGTACGAGCACGCACAAACGGTTACAAACCGTAAACGCACCACCTTTACACGCCGCCACAAGGTGTGCTACGCTACGCTACATCTATAGCTAGATACATCGCCGGGTGTCTCAAGTAGCCATCTGTAGCTTACCTTACCTCATTTACACACCACTACAACAAGCTAATATGGGCGGACCTGGTGCATCAGGGACAGCACATAGGCGTGCCATAATTGTGGATTACGAGACGTCCGTACGCTGATAGGACAAAGCAGGAACATCATGATTGGGCAGGCATTGCAGGAGGCTGATTAATACATGACGCTCGAGCAATTGTGTAGTGTGACTGGTCAGCTCCTTAAATATGCCTCCCTATGCAGCGACTACCAATCGTCATGCAGGAGCTTCCTCCAATGATCGCTGATGGGGCGCGGTAACCCGGAGCCTGTGTCACGCCCTAGCTACATACCAGGTACATAGCCTGGTGTATAGACATCCCTTCGGTTCCTTCTTTACACGCAGATACAGCTCGCTACAACCGCCTGTGTAGCCATCTGTTTCAGGGCAGTGCTCGGAAACAGATGTATCTGCTGCCGGCTGTCTCCTACCGTCTTCACACGCCGCTACTACGGGCTATATTGCCGATGCACGCTACATTTGTAGCGTGTAGCTGGTTGTATCCAGCCTGTTGTAGCGGCGTGTAAAGGTACCCTTAGGGATCCCTACATGTCAATCGATGGTGACAGGGTACATACTGCCACTTGGGGGTCCTGAACTACACAGCTCATTTTGTGGAATCAGTACATTCCACACCCACTTTACCTTCAACTGGGGCAGTTACAGTGACGAGACGTTTTGGTGTCTGCTCTTGCAAATGTCCCTGATTCCCATCAGCCTGTTCCCCCCCTGTTCTGATATTATTAACCCCTTCCCGACCTTTGACGTTGTACAACGTCATGAAAGTCGGTGCCTTGCCGACCTTTGACATTGTACAACGTCATGGCAATTACCGCAGCTCCGTGGCCGCGGTAACAGCCATCGGGCCCCGATGTTCAGTGATCCTTATCACTGAACACTGGGGCTTGAGGTCAGGGGGGGTGGAATCCCCACCCCGCACCCAGAATGACTGTGACTGGTTGTTTGAACAGTCAATCACCGTGATCCACTGCCTCCTATGGAAGGGGCTGTGGAGCAACTCTGATGGGAGTGATCCTCCATCAAATCGCTTTTATCAGAGATGAAGGAGGGGGGCGCCCCCTCCACTTCAAATGGAAGCGATCTGATGGGAGGATCACCCCCATCAGAGCCGCTCCATAGCCGCCCTGCACCCGCTGCACGCCGCCGCCGCCACCGTTCCTGATCTCCCCCCTACTCCAGCTCCCTGTTCCTTCCTCCCATTCCTGATCTCCTCCCCGCCCCCTTCCTCCTAATTCCTCCCCCATGTCATCTTCCTGCTCCCGCTCCGGTCCCCTGCTTGCCCCTGTCGCTGATCACCCCCTGTCTCCTTCCTGCTCCGGTCCTGTCCCTCTTCCTCCTCCCCTCCACCATCCTCCCCCGTGCTGCCCCATGGATGGATAGAGGATGGATGGATGGAGGATGGATGGATGGATGTATTGATGAGGGATGGATAGATGATTGATGGATGGGTGATGGATGAATGGATGGATGGATGATGGATGGATGGATGGATGGATGGATGGATGGATGGGTGATGGATGGATGATGGATGGATGGGTGACGGATGGATGGGTGATGTATGGATGATTGATGGATGGATGATGGATTGATGGATGGATGGGGTCAGAGTCATGGTGCACGGTATGGCAGATCATTGCCATACAGTGCACCATGACTCGGACCCCAAAGACTACAACACAGGATCAAGTGTCCACTTGTTGCAGTCACTGGGGTCAGTCATGGTGCACTGTATGGCAATGATCTGCCGTACCGTGCACCATGACTCTGACCCCAGAGACTACAATAAGGGATCAAGTGTCCACTTGTTGCAGTCACTGGGGTCAGTCAAGGTGCACTGTGTGGCAATGATCTACTGTACCGTACACCATGACTCTGACCCCAGACACTACAAGTGGACACTTGATCCTTTGTTGTAGTCTCTGGGGTCACAGTCATGATGCACAGTATGTCAGATTATTGCCATACAGTGCACCATGACTCTGACCCCAGAGACTACAACAAGGGATCAAGTGTCTCTTGTTGTAGTCTCTGGGGTCAGAGTCATGGTGCACTGTATGACAGATCACTGCCATACAGTGCACAATCAGTGTAACCGAGGAGACTGTAGGAAGAGGACACTTGATCCCTTGCTGCAGTCTCTAGATGTAGCAGAGGCGATCGAGTGTCGTGGGACAATCGTTTTGGACTACGTCGGAGGCGATAGAATAAAATAGAATTTTGTTTGTGTTTTTTTTTTTTAAATAAAAAGATTTTTCTCTGTGTGGCGTATTTTTTTTACTATTTACTAGAGATTCCTAATGGCCGGGTCCAACATTGGCCCGACATTATGAATCTCGGGCTTAGTGCCAGCTGCCAATAAAAAAGCTGGCGTTAACCCCTTTATTACCCAGTTTGCCACCGGCACCAGGGCAACTGGAAGAGCCTGGGTACAGCGCCAGAAAATGGCGCTTCAATGAATGCGCCATTTTCTGGGGTGGTTGTGGGCTGCCATTCACAGCATGGGGGGCACAGAACGCTTGGGCCTCTCCATGCTGAGGATTCTAGCCCCCAGCTGCCTCGTTGTACCTGGCTGGACCAAAAATATGGCGAAGCTCCATGTCATTTTTTTCTAGAATGAGTTCTAGAAATAAAAAAAAAATGGGCTTTGCTGTATTTCAGGTACAATGAGGCAGCTGGGGGCTGGTGGCAGTCCGTAGCTGCCAAGTTGTACCTGGCTGAACCAAAAATATGGTGAAGCCCCACATAATTTTTTTTTTAAATTACTTCTACAAATAAAATGACATGGAGCTTTGCCGTATTTTTGGTTGCCAGCCAGGTACAACTTGGCAGCTGGGGGGCTGGAATCCTCAGCGTGGAGAGACCAAAACGTTGTGGGCCCCACATACTGCAAATTGCAACCCACAGCCACCCCAGAAAATAGCGCATTCATTAGAGGTGCCATTTTCTGGTGCTGTACCCCAACTCTTCCAGTTGCCCTTTTTGCTGGTGGCATACAGGGGCTCTCCATACGCGACATGGTGTCCGCTAACAAGTTGAATGGAAAATTAGCCCCAATTGTTAGTGGACACCATGTCGCGTATGGAGAGCCCCTGTGTGCCTAAAAATTGGAGCTCCCCCACAAGTGACCCCATTTTGGAAACTAGACCCTCCAAGGAACGTATCTAGATGGATAGTAAGCACCTTGAACCCCCAGGTGCTTCACAAATTGATCCGTAAAAATTAAAAAGTACTTTTTCATTTTTACGGATCACTTTGTGAAGTATCTGGGGGTTTTAAGTGCTCACTATGCATCTAGATAAGTTCCATGGGGGGATCTAGTATCCAAAATGGGGTCACTTGTGGGGAACGCCAATGTTTAGGCACACAGGGGCTCTCCAAACGCGACATGGTGTCCGCTAACAATTTGAATGGAAAATCGTCTCAAATTGTTAGCGGACACCATGTCGCGTTTGCAGAGCTCCTGTGTGCCTAAACATTGGAACTCCCCCACAAGTGACCCCATTTTGGGAACTAGACACCCCAAGGAACTTATCTAGATGCATAGTAAGCACTTTAAACCCCCAGATACTTCACAAATTGATCCGTAAAAATAAAAAAGTACTTTTTTTTCCACAAAAAAATTATTTTTTCATTATTACGGATTAATTTGTGAAGCACCTGGGGGTTAAAAGTGCTCACCACCATCTAGATAAGTTCCTTGGGGGGTCTAGTTTCCAAAATGGGGTCACTTGTGGGGGAGCTTTAATGTTTAGGCACACAGCGGCTCTCCACACGCGACATGGTGTCCGCTAACAATTTGAGCCAATTTTCAATTCAAATTGTTAGCGGACACCATGTCGCGTTTGGACAGCCCCTGTGTGCCTAAACATTGGAGCTCCCCCACGAGTGACCCCATTTTGGAAACTAGACCCCCCAAAGATCTTATCTAGATGTATAGTGAGCACTGTGAACCCCCAGATGCTTCACAAATTGATCCGTAAAAATGAAAAATTACTTTTTTTTTTCCACAAAAATTTTCTTTTTTCATTTTTACGGATTAATTTGTGAAGCACCTGGGGGTTCAAAGTGCTCTCTATGCATCTACATACGTTCCTTGGGGGGTCTAGTTTCCAAAATGGGGTCACTTGTGGGGGAGCTCCAATGTTTAGGCACACAGGGGCTCTCCAAACTCAACATGGTATCAGCTAACAATTTCAATGGAAAATCGTCTCAAATTGTTAGCGGACACCATGTCGCATTTGGAGAGCTCCTGTGTGCCTAAACATTGGAGCTCCCCCACAAGTGACCCCATTTTGGAAACTAGACCCCCCAAAGAACTTATCTAGATGCATAGTGAGCACTGTGAACCCCCAGATGCTTCACAAATTAATCTGTAAAAATGAAAAAGTCCTTTTTTTCACAAAACTTTTCTTTTAGCCTTAATTCTTTCGTTTTCACATGGGCAATTGGATAAAATGCATCCTGAAATTTGTTGAGCAATTTGTCCTGAGTACACCGATACCTCATATGTGGTCATAAACCACTGTTTGGGCGCACAGCAGGGCTCAGAAGGGAAGGTTCGCAATTTGACTTTTTGAATCCAAAATTAGCTCCAAAAGTCAAATTCCCTTCTTAGCCCAAACAGTGGTTTATGACCACATATGAGGTATCGGTGTACTCAGGAGACATTGCCCAACAAATTTTAGGATCCATTTTATCCTGTTGCCCATGTGAAAATGAAAGAATTGAGGCTAAAAGAACATTTTTGTTGTAAAAATTAAAATGTCTATTTTTTTCCTTCCACGTTGCTTTAGTTCCTGTGAAGCACCTGAAGGGTTAATAATCTTCTTGAATGTAGTTTTGAGTAGCTTGAGGGGTGCAGTTTTTGGAATGGTGTCACTTTTGGGTGTTTTCTGTTATGTAAACCCCTCAAAGGGACTTCAAATGTGATGTGGTCACTAAAAAAAATGGTTTTGTAAATTTTGCTGGAAAAATGAGAAATTGCTGATGAACTTTGAACCTTTTATAACTTCCTACCCCCCATTTTTTTTTTTTTCCAAAATTGTGCTGATGTGAAGTAGACACGTGGGAAATGTTATTTATTAACTATTTTGTGTCACATAAATCTCTGGTTTGACAGAATAAAAATTAAAAATGTGAAAATTGCTACATTTTCAATATTTTTGCCAAATTTTTGATTTTGATTTTTTTTTTTTATTGACCTTAATTTACTACTAACATGAAGCCCAATATGTCATGAAAAAATAATCTCAGAATCGCTCGGATCCGTTGAAGCGTTCCAGAGTCATTGCCTCATAAAGGGACACTGGTCAGAATTGACAAAAATGGCAAGGTCTTTAGGGTCGAAATAGGCTGGGTCATGAAGGGGTTAAGTTTCATCTTGAAACCATTATTATTGCCACATTTCAGGGCTGCTCTGGTTCTGTACCCATTGAGGACATATGTTCTTCATGTGTCCAAATTCCAAACAGAAAGCATTGAATACTCCGGTCCTCTCAAAAGGTGGCGCCGTGGGGCGAACAGTTGGCTTCTTTCTGGCATGGAGTATAGTTCATCTTGTGATCTAACATATACAGGCACAAACCTGTTTTGTGGGCAAAGGTACCATGCTATTCCTACCAGTCCATGACAGATTAGAGATGACCTGTTGCAAATCCAGCCAGATCCTCTTTAAGTGTCTTCACCAGCACATCTGTGGATGCAACTCTGCTCTTTACCTGATTTCTATCAGTGGACAGGCTGAGGAGCTCTCTGTCCATGGCGGACAGGTCTCTTTCTCTGAGATCCTAGATTATAACACACAGATCTCCCTGCCCCTCTCGGCTGTACACAGGGCCCTTTCTTCTAACCCCATTTCTAGCGTGTGTATATGTTTGATGCTCTCCGCACAACAATGGCAGTGGAAGTTATCCCGCATGGAGACGTCCATTGCCTTTCTTGTGCTTGTCAATGTGTCTACACGTTCCAGCCTGCAAATACTGTTCTCAAGTGTATACACTAATTTCGCCAGCATTTGGAGGCGTCTTTTTATTTTATGGAAAACACTTTTACATATACAGAGTTTGTGATGTGCGTGTGCCTGATCCAGCAAAGTGGATCAGGTCATCTACGTGGACTTGTATGTAGTGGGCAGTATGGGGTTAATGTGCCGTTCCTACACAAGTGTTGGAGTGTGGAGAAGTTCGTGCTTACTTGTTTGGTGGCCATCTTGCTCAGTGTCGTCTGTTTCTCCATGTCCCTCTTGTGCGGCTTGGAAAAAGATCCTTATTCTCTGGAATGCCTTCTTTCCCGACCAGCTGAACTCCTCAGATGAACCCAATGTTGATGGTGATGATCTCCCTCGCCGATATCCGTGTGTAGCATGTAATGGAATCAGAAAAATGTTAAAAATTAGAAAAAGGTTCTCTGCTGAGGACGCTATCTAGGGTAACTGCGTCACCCGTCTGAACTATCAGGGCACTGAACGCACAGAGTAACTACACTGTGTCCACTGTTCTCCGCGTTCCTCAGGCCTGATCAAGTCACAGATGAGAGATGACCACAGGTTTTCAGCACGACAATGATGAAAACAAAATCTCAACAGAGGGCCTGGGCTCACCGATATGTTACAGGGCTAGAGGGCTGGGCAACACATTATATACTAGGTGGTTCTCCCTATGTTATAGGACTAAATCTGGGTATTAATTATTAAACTCTGTTCTGACTATTAATAACGTATATCCAGTACCTATACTACCTTAATGCTTTCTATTCCTTATGCTAATTAACGATATATAAATACCAGCGACTAAATGAGACAAAGCCAATCTAAGGCTCCTTTCACATCAGCAGTAATTGTAATTTTGCGGCAAATCCAGCAGATGTCACCGCACCTGCCGCATACTGTCCGACTTGCGGCACAAATCTGGCAAGCCCAATTCATTCTATATGGCGCTTGCGGTCAGGTGCGGCAAATGAGGTTTTGACGATACCGGCACTTGCGGCACCGCAAAAAAAAATGCTGCTAGCAGAGGTTTTTTTTTGCAATGCTGCAAGTGTCAGACTTACTGGAACCGGCAAAACCGCACTTGCCGCACCTGACCGCAAGCCCCATAGAGAATGAATGGAGCTTGCCGGATTTGTGCCGCAAGTCGCCTGGTATGTGGCAGAATCGGCAGGTGCGGTGACATCTGCCGGATCTACTGCAAAATTACAATTACCGCTGATGTGAAAGGCCCCTAATAAAAGAATATATATTATACAACCCCAAAAGTCTACAATAATATATACTAACACACAACAATACAACACACAACTATAATACAATTAGACAATACACCCACAATTACTAAACATACATCCAGACAATTATTAATTAATTACACCCAACCACCTACCACCAAGCTATCCCTGAGAATAGGGGTTAACACACAATACAGTAATGCAGGGGTAAGAAAAGGAGGTTATTGCAAGCAGGAGGGAAAGCAAGGGTTACAAGTAGCGGGAAGTGAAGAAGATGGTTAGAATGCAGGCTCAGGGAAAGATTTGATACTTCACACTCTGTTGTCTTGATGCTGAACGCTGCAGATAACACAGGATAATGCTGGATGTCTTCAGACACGGAGGCTGGGAGCTGCAGCAGATGAGGATTTAGTCTGCCACAGAAGCTGGAAGGAGGAACAATGCACGATGAGCGTAGGCATGGACACGGAGGAGCTTGCTGACAAGCTACAGACACAGGCAGGGAGAGTATAGGGCTAACAGGGAGACACATGGAGGGGAGAAATCAGAACAGAAAGGAAATAAGGGCAGTGTGCAGGGGCTGCGGTCAGAGAGAGCGAGTATCACAGCTTCTGCATTTTAGGTATCCTGGGGCCCATGCACCTGGCAGACTCGCCCCCCCTCATTTGTGCACCTGTGCTTGGCTTGCTGGTACCCTATACTCTTTGAAGTGTCATATGCCTGTGGTGAAATGGTTAGATCACCACAGACTTCGGACACTACAGAGAGTGGCTCCTGACAGAAAAATAGGCTTAAGCCCCCTTCACACTAAGCTAGATCGCTAGCGAGATCACTGCCGAGTCACAGCTTTTGTGACACAACAACGACCTCAGCAGCGATCTCTCTACGTTTGACACGTAGCAGTGACCAGGCCCCCGCTGTGAGATCGCTGGTCGTGTCAGAATGGCCTGGATCATTTTTTGATCGTTGGCTCCTTGCTGGGTAGCATACATCGCTGTGTTTGACGGGGACAACGACCAACGACCTCAATACTACGCCCTAGAGTGACAGGGTCCCAACGACCGCCATATCGTTGCTGCATCACTGGTGAGATCTGACTGTTTGACATCTCACCAGCGATCACGTAGCGACGCTCCAGCGATCCTTACCAGGTCGTATTGTTGTTGGGATCGCTGGAGCGTCGCCAAGTGTGACAGTACCCTTATTGCCTCTTATTCTGACAGCCTGTGACTCTGATATGATACCTTGACCATAACAACAGATGTCCTTTCAGATGATTGACATTTGTCAATCTTGTTTGTTATGCCCAGACTGACAATGGTCTCAAACAATAGTGAGAACATCAAAAGGAACCGGAGTGTGGACTCTGAAGAGTTAATTACATGTGGAGGGAAAAATAGGGCACGATTAAGTAAGAAGGGACATATAAAAATACAGTGGGGAAAGAAAGTGTTTAGTCAGCCACCAATTGTGCAAGTTCTCCCGCTTATAAAGATGAGGTCAGCCTGTAACTGACATCATAGGTGACCTCAACTATGAGAAAATCACATTGCTGAAAGATACAGCTATGTTTCTTCAATGCCCTTGCTGATGGAAGGAGGTTTGCACTCAAAATCTCACAATACATGGCCCCACTCATTCTATCCTGTACATGGATCAGTTGTCCTGGTCTTTTGGCAGAGAAACAGCCCCAAAGCATGATGTTGCCACCCGCATGCTTCACAGTAGGTATGGTGTTCTTGGTTGCAAGTCAGCATTCTTTCTCCTCCAAACGCGACGAATTGTGTTTCTACCAAACAGGTCTACTTTGGTTTCATCTGACCATATGACTTTCTCCCAATACTCTTTTGGATCATCTAAATGCTCTCTAGCAAACATCAGACAGGCCCGTACTGGCTTAAGCAGGGGGACACGTCTGTCACAAAAACAACCAACAGGAAATACTTTCTTTATCGATACATTTATTGTTACAATTAAAAATCCAGTGTGGATAGTTGATACAAGGTGAATTGTGTTACCCACAAGAAGAACTCACCCGCCAGGAAAACAACACAGGACAAACAGTAATTCACTAGTTCAAAAGGATGCGGGGTGTCCCCTGGGTTCACAAATAACAGGACAAATTTTGTACTGCTAGAAAGTGATCATCCAAGGATACGCCCGGACACAATCTGTCTCCGGGTCAATTACCCCAAGGAGGACCACATTGTGTTGAGTATTGATACAAAGTACCTTTTCTGCACCTAAGTCCTTAGGTCAGAACCCGACCCCCAGTCAGAGGTCCTAATGAAGAGGTGAAAATGATGAAGGCAACAGTGCTTTAATCAGCAATGTGGTTTATCAACCCTGCCCGACACGTTTTGCCCTTTTAAATTATTAAAAGACTCATCAGGGGCTTTCTGGTTTAAGGTATAGTGTGTACATCATCCGATGGACGGGCAGCAAAGGTGATATGATGACCCGTGTATTGCAGGTAAAACAAGATGTTATCAATGGTGTGGGTACCAAGAATCTTCTCCCCTCAGTGTTGCCTTGTTTATAAATATGTTCTATTTGTGTGACAGATCCATCTTACCCCAGTTATCGGCAGGATCAAGATAATCCTCATTATCAGAGGCAGGCTGGCATCAGATCAGCTTCTCAAGCCCTGTCACGGGCTGTTCTGATACAGGCAGGCTCCTGGCATTTGTTGACACAAATTGGGGGTTCTGTGATGACATCTTGTTTTAAAGTGAGGATTGACTGAGATACCATTGAAGATACCACCATGGTGGAGATGGGCCGGTAACTACACGACCCACCGAATGAACACTGGGCAGAACCTCAAACAGCAGTAACTGTTGTATCCCCTCCAGAACTACTCTGTACCTCCTGGTTTGCGTTGATGTATTTGGGATCCAAGCCTGCAATACACGGGTCATCATATCACCTTTGGTGCCCATCCATTGGATGATGTACACACTATACCTTAAACCAGAAAGCCCCTGATGAGCCTTTTAATAATTTGAAAGGGCGAAACGCGTCGGGCAGGGTTGATAAACCACATTGCTGGTTAAAGCATTGTTGCCTTCATCATTTTCACCTCTTCATTAGGACCTCTGACTAAAGGTCGGTTTTGAGCATATTGGATTTTTAGTTGCAACAATAAATGTATCGTTAAAGAAAGTATATCCTGTTGGTTGTTTTGAATGAATTTGGATTACTTTGAATAGTACTTCGGTGATTACTTGAACACATCTGGCACTGCAGGATTTGAGTCCCTGGTGGCATAGTGTGTTACTGATGGTAGCTTGTGTGACGCTGGTCCCAGCTCTCTGCAGGTCATTCACTAGGTCCCCCCGTGTGGCTTTGGGATTTTTGCTCACTGTTTTGAGATCATTTTGACCCCACAGGGTGAGATGGTGAGTGGAGCCCCAGATCGAGGGAGATTATCAGTGGTTCATTTTCTTATTATTGCTCCCACAGTTGATTTCTTCACACTAATCTGCTTGCCTATTGCAGATTCAGTCTTCCCAGCCTTGTGCAGGGCTACAATTTTGTTTCTGGTGTTCTTCGCCAGCTATTTGGTCTTCACCATAGTGGAGTTTGGAGTGTGACTGTTTGAGGTTGTGGACAGGTGTCTTTTATACTGATAACAAGTTAAACAAGTACTACAGATAATGAGTGGAGGACAGAGGAGCCTCCTAAAGAAGTTGCCAATCTGTGAGAGCCAGAAATCTTGCTTGTTTGTAGGTGATCAAATACTTACGGTATTTCCACCAAAATTTGAAAAGATTGTCTTTCCAGCTCAGACAATGTGATTGTCAGGATTTGTTTTCTCATTTTGTCTCTCATTGTATTATGTCAATTAAGGCCGACCTCATCTTTTTAAGGGGGCCGTCACACGGTGAGATATCTTGCACGATATCGTTTAAGCGATCTCCTTTTTGATCGCTTAAGCGATATCGGGCAAGATATCGTTGCATGTAATCAAGCGATTCACGATGGTAAATCGCTTGATCGTGACATCGCTGATCTGAGGTTCGGTTCTCAGATCTAGCGATGAACGATGCAACGATCTGCATCATCGTGGTGTATGACACCACGATGATCCATCTCCCAGCGACCGCGCCTATGCTGGGAGATGGTAACTATGGTACACGTCGGGTAACTAAGCGACGCGCTGCGCCTAGTTACCCGATGTGTACCATAGTAACGAGCGAGATCGGGGCTCCGCATCGCTGGTGAGTCTGTCTGTGTGACATCTCACCAGCGATGTGAGCGATATTGTAAGCGATTGCGCGTGCACGTGATCGCTTACAATATCGCTAAAGATGTCGCAGCGTGTGACGGCCCCCTAAGTGGGAGAACTTCCACAATTGGTGGCTGACAAAATACTTTTTATCCCCACTGTACTTCGATGTATAAAGGGATAGTGAACACAATGATAATCAAATCTATTAGCGGATACAATTCATATAGATGTAGATACAAGAATCATATATAAATATAGCAGCAGTGACATTTAGGCTATGTGCACACAGAGTTTATTTCTGCACCAAAAACTCATCTCCTGGCAGGAAAAATGCTGCAGAAAAAAAGCAGCATTTTTTTTGCTTTTTGATGCGTTTTTTTCTTATGTGTTTGTATCATAGAGTCTATAAGAAAACAAAGAAAGAATGAACATGTTGCTTTTTTATGCACCAAAGTATGTACTGTAGGTGAAAAAACCTTGAAGGTGTGCACAGCACTTCAGAAAACCCATAGATTTTACTGGGAAGCGTTTTCCTTTGCAGAAAACGGCAAGTTAAAATGCATAAAAAAATGCTAGGTGTGCACATAGCCTTAAAATGTTACAATAAGCAAGGATATAATAGAATGCATACACTGAGATAGCTAGATAGATAGCTAGCTAGATAGATAGATAGATAAAGCAAAAAAACGAAACAGCACAGTCACACACAGTCGGGTGCAAAGCCCTCCTACCACTTCACTGGTACTTATATAGATGAAAAAACGAAAGGCAGCACTTCCTTCAAAAAATCCATGTGGGTTTATTTGTCCTAGGACTGCAACGTTTCGGCGCACAGCCTTTCTCAAGCAGTGACAAACAGATATAGTGCTCACATATATATAGCTCCCATACAAGGGGCTTACAATAATCCAATTATTACAGTATTATACAAAAATTCCATATACAAATACAATATTAAATACAAACAGTGATAACAAGTGCATTATAAAGTGCATATAGTGCTTCAACCCATTACATATATTATACAGATCAATATTTTCACCAATATCAAACATTACATCATAATTGCCTTAATTAAAACACAGATGTCACTTGTCTCACGATTAGAGGACCTCACGCTGCAACTGTACCCTGTTATTTCCGCCAACGTGATCCTGGCGTCCACACTATCCCACTGCGCATGCTCCGTGTGAAAAAAACCCCATATTCTCGTCCAGCAAATCCCGTAGACCTGTCACTAATCCCGAGATTGCGCATTGCGCACCGGGATCTTCAGTACACCCACCGCAGTTGCGCAGTAGTGTACATGAAGTTTCTACTCCTTCGCTTGTTCCCGCGCATGTGTCCTCTCTTCCGAGAATATCGGGCGCCATCTTAAAATTATTGGCGATTGCGCAGTAGTGAATACACGGATCTATTACCTGCGTCTTTACCCGATTACATGGAAGTTATGAGCGCACCTTAACTGCAATTATGCAGTGGTATAGGGAACAGAGCTATACTATAAAACGTCACATACATTATCTCTTATTCCCAAGAATTCCCAAATCACTTTAACAGCAGTGTCTCAGTGTACACATTGGGTAATTCATTAGTAGATAATAATCTGGAAAATGAAATTACAATCCAGGCACTAGCTTTATTATATATATATATGGGAAGAAACCTTCTTTTTATTCATACCCATAGTCACGGCCCTGGTGGGCTTTATACAGTTAAGTATGCTATATTACATACAAATAGACACAATAATGTGTCCTTCTGTTTAGGTGACTAGTCCCATATTTTATAAAAAATATTATCAAATGGACCTGAATAGAGATAATTGTTCTTTTTATTCAAATTACTAAGTAGACTGGGATATACTATAACAAAGAAATATCGGCTATCACAACAGAAAACAATTACAGATGGAACAGTATGTTTACAGTCAAGTTGCAGCTTGTGGGAACCTCCGCTCGGATCTATAAAATTAAAAAAAGAAAAAGACTTTTTTTTATCAGAATATACTTCCAAATTAAAATACATTTCAATTAATGTTTGTCAACCTACACAGTAGTTGATCATATAAAATGTATTTTATAGTCAACGTTTAGGCCAGTGGGTCTCAATGTATTTAATTTATGGATCCATTCCATTTCTTTTTTTAATAACAATTTCTGTCGATCTCCTCCCCCTTATGGATCCATAAATTAAATACATTGAGACCCAATGGCCTAAACGTTGACTATAAAATACATAGCCTATTGTAATATCCAACCTCTAGTGTATATGATCAACTACTGTGTAGGTTGACAAACATTAATTGAAATGTATTTTAATTTGGAAGTATATTCTGATAAAAAAAGTCTTTTTCTTTTTTTAATTTTATAGATCCGAGCGGAGGTTCCCACAAGCTGCAACTTGACTGTAAACATACTGTTCCATCTGTAATTGTTTTCTGTTGTGATAGCCGATATTTCTTTGTTATAGTATATCCCAGTCTACTTAGTAATTTGAATAAAAAGAACAATTATCTCTATTCAGGTCCATTTGATAATATTTTTTATAAAATATGGGACTAGTCACCTAAACAGAAGGACACATTATTGTGTCTATTTGTATGTAATATAGCATACTTAACTGTATAAAGCCCACCAGGGCGGTGACTATGGGTATGAATAAAAAGAAGGTTTCTTCCCATATATATATATAAAGCTAGTGCC